>MCJB01018306.1:252855-357953 GCA_002018475.1 Nicotiana obtusifolia | reverse complement strand
AAATCATCGAAGAAGGTGGAGTCACGGTTAAGAAAATTCATACTACAGAGAATCCTGCTGATATGCTGACAAAAGTAGTGACTGCGATCAAATTTCAACATTGTTTGGATTTGATCAACATTGTTGAACATTGAAGATCGAAGATGAAGACACAACCAAAATTTGTTATTGAAAGAAAATTGAAGATGTGGAATTTTGCCAAGGTGGAGATTTGTTAGTTTGGCAAAAGTCCCACATCGGTGGGTAGAGAAAATTTGGTTGGAATTTTCTCTATAAAAGGAGGCCTAATGTTTAGGATTTAAACACACCTCTCATTTGCCTTCATATCTTCTTAAGGCATTTGTATCTTCTCTCTTTAGTATTATTTCACTTGTATTTTTGGAGTGGAATAAAATATTGGTTGTGTCCGAGGAAGTAGGCAAAATTGGCCGAACCTCGTAAATTCTGGTGTTCCTTTTATTGTTGCTTTATTGTCTATTTATTATTTGGTGGCTGTCATAATTTTTGGTATAGTAGTTGTGACTTATTCACACTATATACATTTGGCTTCCGCAACAAGGTTAGGAATGGAAGCATATGCTCAGACTCAACGGTACACAATACAGACATTTCTCCTAATAAATCACCAAGCCTCCAGTTCACACCCACTGCAGTGGTCTTACCCCATGCACCCTCCAACTCCTCAAGTGAGTCCAACCATGAACCTACTACCTTTTTATCATCCCCATTACTAGGGACAAACCTATGCTCCTTGGTTTCAACTCATCAACTTTTTCAACCAACTCTCCCCCTACTCCACACCAAGCAGCCCATACGACCCACTAAACTCACAGGTCAGCCCTCCATACCCACCCCCTCCCTCTCCAAACATACTAGAACAAGGCAGAAACTAGCGGAGATTATAGCAGAAATGAGGAAAACAAGAACGGAGTTCTTATTGTTAAAGAGTATACAACTCTACAACCTCAAGGAGCAGTATATAAAATGTTCATACTCAAATGCCCGCCAGAGCTGGCTACATGCGGCCTAAATTTTCGGGTTACGACAAATCGCGAAGCTGGGAAATATGCCATGGTCATAATTCCAACGTTTTGCCAGATTCCCCTAGTAATGGATCAGGAACAGACAACACCACATGTTGTCAGTCCTCAGATCCCAGACCCAACTGATCAGGTTAGCCCTTCTCATCCCAACATGAATTTTCTAATCTGGAATTGTAGGGGTTCTCATAATGCAGAATTTAGGTGTCACTTCTGGTCTTTGCTAGACAATCATAGGCCAGTGTTAGCTATCCATCTAGAGACCCACATGTAGGATCACACAATACTTTGCGACGACTTCCAGTTCGCTAACATGTCGCAGGTGTCCGCTAATGGACTCATAGGTGGTTTGGTTGTGTTGTGGAATGAAGCTTTAATAAATGTGGAGGAGATGAAGATGTCCGAATAGGAAATTCATTGCCTAGTTCAGGTATGTCCCTCAACACCTAAATGGTTATTATCTGTAACTTATTCTAGTAATTCATACCAAGTTTGCAATATGCTTTGGGAAAATTTAATGTATTTACGTGACACTGTTCAAGGTCCTTAGTTAATATGGGAGATTTTAATGAACTTCTACGCTCCCTTGAAAAATTTGGTGGACGACCTATTAGTAATAATAGAGCAGACAACTTTGCACATTGTCTTAACTATTGCAGCTTAATGTACTTAGAGTTTTAAGTTAGCCGCTTTACATGGACTAATAAATGTAGATACACAATTTTAGAACGGTTTGATCGTATTTTAGCAAATTATGGTTGGTTGAAAATCTACCCTGAGACAACAGTGCAACACTTGCCTAGAACCTATTCCGATCATTGCCCTTTTCTACTCACTTTAGAATCTAGGTGCCCTTTTACCAAGAAGACTTTTCGTTTTGAAACTATGTGGAATTCATACCCCGAAATCCACCAATTAATTCAGGGCAAATAACTCAACTCTCATTGATACCACAGAACACTTTAAAGAGGTAGTCAATCATTGGAATAAACACACTTTGTAATATCTTCCAATGTTAGCGTAAGATATTGGCTAGACTCTCAGGCATCCAATTATCAATTCATTATCCTATAAGTACCTTCCTTCAAAACCTAGAGAATCAATTAACTAATGATTATAGTAACATCCTTCAATTAGAATAAGATTTTTGGAAATTGAAATCCCGTATAGCTTGGCTCAATGATGGTGACACTAACACTAAATATTTTCATATGTCCACACTTCAAAGATGAAGGGAAAGTATGATAACTTCTCTAAAAGACACCGTTGGTAATTGGTGCTCTAACCCCGCTGAGATCGACAAACAAATCTTTGTTTACTAACCAAAATTTATTTACCATAGAGCACACAAAATCCTTTCACTTAAATCAAGACTCAAATTCCATCCTACTTATAATGTTGATTTCCAAACCCTGGATAGACCTCTTAACGACTATGAAATCACTCGTGCTCTTCACAGTTCTAAACCCTATAAGGCACCCGACCCAGATGGCTTACATCCTTATTTCTACCAAAAATACTGGCAAGAAGTAGGCCCCTAATGTCAAACAGTTTTGTCACCAAATTTTCTTAGCTCAGGTGATTCCTCCTGACCTCAACTGTACATATCTTTGCCTAATACCTAAAGTCAAGCATGCGCATACCATTCAGCAATGCCGGTCATGTGTAACACTATTTAATAACAAATCATCAAGATTATTGCTAATAGACTTAAGCCTATAATTTCAAAAATAATCAGACCAACCCAAACTAGTTTCCAACAAGGAAAGAGGGCTTCAGATAATGCTATAATTGTTCAAGAAACTCTTATACACTTTCAAAAATGAAAGGAAAAGCTAGTAACATGCTTTTATAATTGGATCTTGAAAAAGCTTTTGATTGCCTAGAATGGTCCTTTATCCGAAAAACTCTTCTATACTTCAATCTTCCATCTTCTATAATCAATATAATCATGCCATGTATTACTACTACTTCTACTTCTATTCTAATAAATGGAACCCGTACGTCCTATTTTAACCCCTCTTGAGGCATTCGTCAGGGGGATCCTTGGTCACCATATCTCTTCATAATGTGTATGGAAATGTTCTCGCGCAGTATTACTATATCAATGGACTATCTCAACTAGTAACCTATCCGTCTTTCGAGAACTAGCCCCGAACTTTCACATCTATTCTTTGTAGACGAGCACTACCAAAAGTTGTCATGCTATTATAGATGTAATAGACCACTTTACTAAGCATTCTGCCAAAAAATAAATTTCCAAAATTCGAAATTTTTTTCTCAAAAAATTGCTCACAAACTAATAAGAACTTTGTTCTTCAATCATTCCCAATCAAGGAAGGGAACTCTTTCAGTAAATATTTAGGCTTTCCTATATTTCATTCCCATCCCAAAATGAGTGACTTTCAATTCCTATTGGAAAACATTAAAAATAGGTTAGCTGGCTAGAAAACAAAATTCATGACTACGGCGGGGAGAGCTACTCTCATCAAATCAACCCTGAATACGCTCTCTAACCATGTCATGCAATACATCCGTATTCCAACAAGTATCATTAATAAAATGGAACAACACCAACGCAACTTCCTTTGGGTACAACTGCTACAATGAAAAAATTACATCTCTTACAATGAAAGCAGATAACAACCTCCACAGATAGGGGAGGATTGAATATTCAAGCACTTAGAACTGAGAATAACGCTTTGCTTGTTAGCCCGGCTTGGCGGATTTTTCAATCCCTTCATTCTCTATGGGCTAAGACGTTATTACATAAATACCTCCCTCTCACCTCTGTCATTAACCACTCACCAACTTGGCGCAATACTCTCAAAAGGTGGAACCATTGTCAACTTGGTCTCCACTGGAGAATTGGAACATGGCACAATATTAACTTATGGACAGACTCTTGGATTAAATCAGGGACGCCTTTGCACTCTCTAATCCAAGGACCTCTGCCACAGTTTCATCAAACCTTTAATCTTTCAACTATCCTAACCTTACATGGATGGAATTGGGCCAGTCTACCTTTTGATATTCCTCCCGACTTAAAAAATACAATCAACAAGAACTACCTTTCTATATACACAAACCAATCTGACCAACCCTTTTGGGCCCTCACTAACGACGGACAATTTACTGTCCAAACTATGTATAAGGCCCTAGTTAATACCAACACTCACATCACCACTACACCCAACCTTTTTAAATGGATTTGGGTATTGCCAATTCATCCAAAAATCAAAACATTTCTTTGGCTACTCCAACATAATAGACTACCTACAAGCCATTAACTCAATTCTATTGGCTCATCAACAGTAGCAAATTGTCTACCTGTACGATTGCTCATGAAACTCTAAATCACTTATTCTAACATGCCCTAACGCTCAACAATATTGGCATTCCATAGGAATCCAGGGTGACATCAATAACCTTTCAACCACAGATTCACCTAAGCTTTGGCTTCACACACTCATACATTCAAAGGCACTTCACCTCCCACATAAATTGAACCCTCGCACTTTTATACCATTAAGTCTATGAAATATTTGGCTTGCCCGTAATCACAACCTCTACAACCAAACATCCCTAACAACTAGTCCAAATTTTGTATTACATCAAGCTATTGAGTTTGCATACATGGCTGCATCACAACCCACACAGCCAAATAACGTTCGTCTAAACCTTAAATTGATATCGCCCAAACCAAATTTTTACAAATTAAATACGGACGGTGCAACCTCATGTAACATCGATTCGGATGGCATCGGAGGAGTCATTCGAAACCACCTAGGTGCTTGAATAGTTGGTTTTGCTGGCCAGTCACACATTTACATTGCATCACAGCAGAGTTACAGGCCCTCACACGAGAACTAAGTCTAACAGTCCAAATGCAACTATTGCCACTGGAAGTGAAAATTGATGCACATGAGTTAATAACACTATTAGCTAGAGACAACATTAGATATACTAATATGATATATGATTGCAGGTACCTCCTTAGGATGCTTCATGATCCAATAGTTCTATATGCATAGAGGGAACAAAATGGCATAACAGATCTACTTGCAAAGTTAGGTAGTAGGATGCAATGCGATGCTACTCTACATGTTTTTGTTGAACCACTACTTTTTGTGTCAAGTAAGTTGCAGGCAGATCAAATAGGAGCAACTACTCAAGGCATAGTTTCAATCCTAGTAGCACGGGAAGCAGACTATCAGAATACCCAACCATGTTTAGTTAGTAACTTGATAGCTCCAGATACTCTTCAACTTACTGTTTTGACTACTGCTGAGGCGCAACCAGTTGCTTGCAGCACCAGGGGTCGCCAACATGTTAGCATTAGGGAGGACAACTCCAACTTAGCTGCTACTGTGACTAATGTTTCTGTATGTACTAGGGTGCATGAGCACCAACACCTGTACACAAACTTTTAATTAATGCAATCTATCTTTTACACCAAAAAAAAAAAGAATTGATTGCTTACATCCTCATCTCTAAAAATTTAATTGATTAATCTGAAAATTAGTTTTTGATTAAACAATTTGGTACCCACCGTGAGCCCCAAGCAATTTCGATGTTCATCCAAACATTATACATGTATAGTGCATCAACTTAACCTGCATTCCGGCTACAATGCCCCGAGATTCTAATATTGGGGGACTCCCAAATAGTTCTTGATATGGGAGGATCAGGTATGATTGGCAATTTCAATTTATAGAGTTTCATCCAAACACTGTAGAAACATCTCAAGGAATAGAATGAATGAATATAGCAAATTTCAGGAGTTCCGCCAATTGTTAAAGGAATTGACATGGACAAATATTGTCAAGAGCCGTGGAAGTCAAGTGTTGCCCCTTTGCCGATTCTGATGAAGTTCAAGATGCCGAACATACCGAAGTATGATGGAACATTGGACCCCCAGGATCACGCCATTGAATATAAAACTGTCGTAAAAGAAATGATTTGACAAAATTAAAGATTGAATCGGTGCTTGTGAAGAAGTTCAGAGAAACGCTCATAAATGGTGTATTAACCTAGAAATTCAATTAACTCTTTTGCTTAGCTTGCAGAAGCCTTCGTTAAGGCACATACCGTGACCTAAAAAGATAATAAATGGATGAAAAATATCTTTAAAATTCAGCAAGGAAGCACGAAGTTACTCCGAAAATTTGCAGACCAATTCCAAAGAGGGAGGATGTTATTGCCTCATGATCCGGATAATTGGGCTGCAATAGCCTCTGCGAAGAATTTAAATGGAAGAAGTTCCAAGGCTACTAGAAAATTGAAGGAAAGTTTATGGAATTTCCACCAAAAATCTTGAATGACGTATACAATCGATAGAATAAAGGAAGAAATAGTAAGTCGAACCCTTACTGATAGCAGGTGCGAAAATAGATACAATGAGCGTCCAAAAAATATTCCAAGAATAATATAATCTGATTGCAAAAGTTTGAAGAGTCATTATGAGCCTTACTCCGGCCTCTTACAATGTGATGGTAAAATAAGATAGGAGCCAAACTAGGATATTTGAGGTCTATCACAAGAACAACATCGGACCTCCCCAGACAGGTAAGGAACCATCCTACTAAATAGCAAAAACCTGTTGGACCCTCAACTGAAGGAAGCTCGAGTGTAGATGAACAATAAAACAAAGATATTTCGGACACAATCATTAAAATGAAGAATCAGACGCCAGGTAGTCAACTGATGAAGAGCTAGAAACTATCATACTCTTCATTAACTTTCCGAATAAGAAGGTTTACATTGGTTCAGGACTCGACCTCAATCTCAAAGTAAGTTGAATAAATTTTTACAGGCAAATATAGATTGGCTTGCTTGGTCCCGTACTGATATGGAAGGTATATCATCGGAGGTAATGACTCGTAAACTTAATGTTGACCCTTGTTATACATCAGAGAAGAAAAAGAATGAAGTTTAGATGTACCCTACCGAACGTTTTGAGTATTTTAGCACTATTTATCCTATTTGATGCTTTACATATCTGTACTTATAGTTATGTGACTTTCGGGGATGGTTGGTTTGGTTTCAGGGAGGTTTTGGATTGAATTAGGATACTTAGTCCCTTGGTTGGATGTGTAAGTTATAAGAGTTGATTGAAATTTGATTTTTATGCAGACGACTCCAGAATTGTATTTTGATGGTTTCAATAACTTTATATGGTGACTTTAGACTAAGGTGTATGTCCCAATTTGAATTTGGAGGTTCCTAGGTCATTTGAGCTTGAATTGGCGAAAGTTGGAAGGTCGAAGGTTTGAAAGGTTGATAGGTTTGATCGAGAGTAGACTTTGTTGATATCATGTTCGGATTTTGGTTTCGGAAGTTGGGATAGGTCCATTGTGTCATTTTGGACTTTTATGCAAAAATTGAGGTCATTCGAGTTGATTTGATATGGTTTGGTATAAGTATTTGGAAGTTGAAATTTATTAGTTCCTTAGGCTTGAATTGGGGTGCGATTCGTACTTTTGATATTATTTTGTGTAATTTGAGGTCTCGAGTAACTCCGTAATATATTTTGGGATAGGTTGGAGTATTTGGACGGGGTCCTGAGGGTCTCGAGTATGTTTCAGATTGGTTTCAAATCATTTTGAACTATGTTGGCTTTGTTGAAGAACTACTGAGTTATGCTGTTTCGCACCTGCGATGGGTTTAGCCCCAGGTGCAAGACCGGCAAAAGCGGTCAGGGTGGCCACAGATGCGGTTCTGGGCTGGAAGGGCTGGGTGCGCATATGCGGACATTGGAGCGCATGTGCGTAGGAGCTGCCATAGATGCGGCTTGGTGGCCACAGAAGCGGCTGGTTGAGAGGTTGAGTAGCTTTCGCATCTGCGATGGATTTTTCATAGATGTGGTACTGTAGATGCGACTATATGGATGACAAATATGGATTAACTGTGCAGAATATTAATATTGAATGGTTTGGTTATTTTCTCATTTTTGGAGTTGTTAAGCTCGATTGGAGGCGATTTTTGGGGGGATTTTTATCATAATTGAAGGGGTAAGTAATCCTTACTTGATTTTGGTGTTAGATATTGATTAGCCATAGATTATTACACCTAATTTATATGAATTAAAGGTGGAATTTGGGGGATGTCTGGACTATGATTTTTGAGAGTAAGAATTAGTGATTTGAGGGTCGATTTGAGATTAGAATTGAATGAAATACATATATTTAGACTCGTATCGGAATGAGTGTTTAAAATTTGTGATTTTAGTCAGGTTTTCGGGGGTGCAGGCCCGGGTTTAACTTTTTGGGTTGACTTTGCTTAATTGATTCAATATCATAGCTTTATCATTTGGAATTGTTTCCTATGGATTCTATTGATGATATTAAGTTATTTTGGGAAGATTCGAGCCGTCCGAAGGTTGATTCATGCAAGAAAGGCTTCTTAGAATAGTGATTTGCTTGCTTGAGATACGTATATTACCTAAACATAGTTGAATCGCTAGTTGCCTGGGTTATTTGTGATAGCTACGTGCTATGGGTGGTGCACATGTGTGTGCACCAGGGTATTATCCATGCTTGGATTAGTGCTTAGACTATGATATGCTTGAATTTGTTGATGCGCTTAATAATGTAATGTTTCTTATATGTGTACCCCTGTTATGAGCTATTTGAGCCATTTTTGAGGTTACTTAGAGGTTAATCTCCTGATTCAATTTGATAATTGCTACTTTTGTGATGTATTTGCCTGATTGAGCTGTGATAGCACACTGTGCAGATATATACACCTTAGTATGCCACTTATACCAATTTAGGAGTATGAAATTTGATGTTTATTGATCATGTACATGTATTCTTGTATATCTTCTTTCTGTGTGATATGGATTGGACTGGTAGCCTGTGACCACGTCGGGCGGATTGTTATATTAAACCTGTGACCACGCGAGTCGGATTGTGATATTGACCCTATGACCATACCGGACAGATTGTGATATTAAGCTTGTGACCACCTAGTGGATTGTGATATTGAGCCTGTGACAATGCGGGGGCAGATTGTGATTTTGAGCATATGACTACACCAGGCAGATTATGATATAGAGCCTATGACCAGGCCGGGTGGATTATGATTATCAGCACGTGAGTATGCCGTGCAGCGTGTGGATATGGATCCGTCCCCTAGGGTCACCCTCTTATGTTCCTTCTTGATAGTGTACACGCGGTTCGAGGAGAGTTGATCATTGGTTTGGTTTGGTTATTGAGATTCTGAGGGAAAGTTGGCCAGTGTTTGATTTGGTTATTGCATTTCATCTTTACTTGCAATTTTCTTAGTTATTTACCTGATTTCTTTATATATCTTCTTTATATGCTAGACTATTGACAGAGCAGAGCACATTAAGTTATTATGTGCACCAACGTTGTTTCTATCCGTGATTCTTGACTTGATCATATTATTGTTTTGTACTTGTTAGAATAATGAACTACACAACTGACTAGCGAGTATTATATCTAATTCTTGCTTCTATTATCTCGCCGAGGTTAGTTATGATAATTGTTGAGTACATGGGGTTGGTTGTACTCATACTATGCTGCACTTAATTGTGCAGATCTAGATGTTGGACCTAGTCGCCAGTAGCTGAGGCTTGTTGCTGAGTTTATCATTCGAGAGATGAGATAGAGCTGCATCTTGACCGTAGTCTTGGCGTCTCTTTTCATTTGTACTATTGTATTTCATTCAAACAATATAGTTATTCAGTATTCCAGACTTGTATTTCCATTTTGGAGCTTATGTCTCTGTATTTACTAGTTCTAGAGGATTTATTATGTATCGACCCTATTATGTTATGTTGATGGCTTTAGACTCTTAATATTTTTGTCATTTCTGTTACTATGATTCGTTATTATTATGTTCAACTTGCCTAGCAAGTGCATTAGGTGCCATCACGACTAGTTGGTAGTTTTGGGTTGTGACATTGGGCCATTCAAAAATCAAAATAGAAGAAGAAGTTACCAAACTTCTGAAGATCGATTCAGTATAAGAAGTTAATTATCCGGACTAACTAGCTAACATCAATCCATAGTTGATTTTGAAACCTCAAGAAGGTGGACGGTTACTGATCTGCCAAGCTGTCTCAGAGGTCTTAAGAAGAAGGACGATTACTAGTCTACCAAGCTATCTCAGAGTTCTCGATAAGTGCAATCTTGGTGCGAAGAAAAAGGTACACAAACTCCAATCTACAATGTTACTAAAATACTTCTAGACACTGAAATTAGGTATTCACATTTAGAGAAGTTGGCGTTGAATTTAATAGTGGCTTCATAACTAAGGCCTTGTTTTCAATATCATCCTATTTTCATAGTCACTACTCATTATGGAGCATCCTTCATACGCCAGAGCTCTCGAGATGACTTTCCAAGTAGGGGGTCGAACTAAGTAAATGTAGCATTACATAGCAACCTCGTACTGCCATTAGATTGCAAGTGCTAGCAGACTTTACAGCTAATTACAGTACATGTATACTTTTTGGAGCGAAAAAATGCAATTATTGCTTGCGGATGGGTCATGAATGTTAAAGGTTCCAGTGTGGGGATAATACTCATTGTACCTATTAGGGAAGTAGGTGTACAATCTATAAATGACTGTAATTAACTTAGAGAAAAACAAATTGAGTTAAAGAGTTATTCTCAATTTGTGAACAATCAAATCCAAGGGGACATACGTGGCGCGAGAAGCTCCAATGCAGCTCTACTCGAAAAAAGTCATGAATATTTTGACTCGATTACGGAATGGAAGGAAATTCAAATACCTTTAGAAGAGTCTGCTTAGGCCGATGCATTTACAAACCTCTGATCGTCTGCAGATATCACAAATCCCAAAAATAATTCGGTCGTTCACTTATTTCATTTTACTCTCGATCTGAGAAAACTAAGGTAAGCTCTAATAATTCAACTTGAGATTAGCGTAATGAGTCTGTGGACTATTTTCAGAATGAAACGTTGCCAGAAGATAAAAAAACATCATGACAACTTAGAAATTGAGCAGCCAAATATTGCCTCATTGTGGGAGAATTTTATAAATAAAAGTTCAATGATCCCCTAGCCAAGTGCCTAGGATCCGGACAAAAGAGATGCAAAAAGCCTATAAAGGAAACTGTGGAAATTAATCCAGAGATAGATCCTAGCTCGAAAACTCACCAGAGTAGAATATTGCCCCAAAATGGAAGATGAAGATAAGTCCGAGTTTTCATACTTATAACTCAAACACTGGGGGACTATGCCCAATAAAGAAATCACAAAGATTATTTTCTTTCAAAGAATTGAAGATTGTATTTGAAGACCCTAGATCAATCAAAATGATTCAAATAACTTCGAAACTGTTTTCACAAATTCAACCTACAGAATATCTGTCTCTATAAGAAGAGATTAACCTTTCATTTTGAATAAAGTACTTGTATGTTGTATCTAATCCTGCAGTGACCGATAATCACAGTAATATATAAAAGCCTTACTTAACGGCCCAATAGACTGTATTTTGGATATAATTATCCCATTTCATTAGTCAAGTCTATTAAAATGACTAACTACTTGAAACAGTGCTAGGATCAAACATCCCTTAGGATCTAATGAAAATCTCAGGTATTATTTTCAGTATCCAGAAATGTGTCTCATCGTACTTAGAAAATTTCACATAATTTCTGGTTCAACATACCTTCATACTAGAAGTTTTTCTATCTAATAATCAATTTTATGACTAAATGAAGAGAAAACATCCTCTTCATAGCGTTAGAAAACAAAAAAGGGCCCTCTTTTACATTAAAAATCGAATAATCAGATGTTACGACTCCAAGATGTCATTTAGGAAATGACGCATCAAAAAGAATATCTACAAAGTCCGCGAGACTAAGTATAAGCTTCTAGATAAATACTGAAAGCTCAAATAGATTACGTCTGAATACGATTCATTCAAGTACGGAGGAAAACAATAAATTGTTGCTTAATAAAAAAAGGCATGAAGGCCCAAGAAAGATATCCCACAGACGACGTAAGAAAAATATTACAAAAGACATTCAAGAGTCATTCTAGTGATTGAAAGTCCGGTTTAATGTTTTACGACGATGCAACTTGAGGATCCGAGAGAGTAAATTAGGATGTCGGCATAGCAGTTTTATAATGATCAACTTGAGGAACCGATTAAGTAAGATGTGACTTAGTGTCTTCTTCTTCGTTAGTCCTTTCTGGTTCGCCAAAAGATATTTCTTCCTTCAATGAGTTTTCTTCGGAGATAGATGAATTCATGGCTCATCGAGCATCATTCGGTGCTTATTTGGATTCCTTAATCTCTCCTTCTATATTAAAGATCCCGGCATGCACAACTTTTAGCATCGTCAAGTGGGTATACAAAAGAACCTAATTTCGGTCAAGCCATGATTGAAGCTTAAGATTTTCATAGTCAACAGCATGGTTCCAGTCTGTTAGACCATTTGAAACCGGCCTATGCATACAATGCATCAACATTTTTCAGTACATATAAATGAGAAATCTAATCAAGCACTATTTTCAGTGTGTTCGGACATGCTTCCCATTTTACTTAATACATTATTCAAATTCAGTATCCGTTATCTTTATTTCAGATTCTATATCCCTTCAAACCATATGTGCTTTCGAATATATTATCCCACTGTTTACCCTGAATTTCGGATAACCATTGAATTTATTACGCGGTTTTGAGGATACGTGGTCTAGCTTGATACAAATGATGAATTACGTAACGAAAATTAAAGTTAAGAGACAAATAGAGAAGAAATGCAAACCATCCGAGTTAGATACTTCTGGTCTTGACGGATTCTTCCAAGATAGAAAATGATTATAATTGAAGCGAGTTTGCAATAAAATAATATGAGAGAGCAATAAAAACTGTTTTTCCTTTCTATTGATGATTTTTTGTGAAGATGCCTTTTAAACGATTACATTCTCCCTTTATATAGTGGGGAGATCATCATCTAGAAAATCATTATACAAGGTAAGAGTGTATATACAAGGTAAAATATCTCTTGATTTTGCTAATTTAACGGTTCTATTGATCAGTGCCGAGATTCCCGCCGTGATGCTTATCTTATCGCAAATTTTTCGGTCCTTCGTCATTTAAGTTCGACGATCTACCCTTGGACATTCTCGAAGTCGGGCTTGGTATTTTCGAGGTTGGATTTTCTGGCTTCGTATTCTGGTTCGACGACGTTTAGGTTCGATCTTCGATCCTACGCACTTCGAGCCCGATTTATCGAGCGGTAGTTAAACTCGATGCTAACCTTACAGGCTCAAGCCCGATTTTGACTACATATAGGTGGGCCCGAGTTTGACCGCATACAGATAGTCCCCTCATTTTTTGGAGAGTAACGACGAGAAACGATATGAGCCGCAAATTTTGATTCTGATAAGTGACGGTGAGCTTATGACGCGTGCGACACAGAAGTCAAAAACGTCCCATCAGAGAGGTCAAATTCCTATTCTGATAAGTGATGGTAAACTTATGACCTACGCGATATGAATCGAAAACGTCTCATCTGAGAAAAACTGTCGCAGCATCAGGTATGTGCTAGTCAATGTTCTACCGCTTTGGGATGCGAACCGCCATTTTTGAGAGGCTATAAATACCCTCTTTCACCTTCATATTCAGATGTTTGTATCCGTTTACCGTCGATCATCTCATGCGGCTGTACAGCCCCCGACTCTTCCGAAGGGGGTTAATAAAACTTGCTCGTCGGGCAAGCAAAGCCCCTTTCTCAAGCATCGATGAGGATAGGGATAGGGGCTGGTTGGGTCGATATGTTCGAATAAAAATATTGTATCTGATCCCGGCCGAAGATATGCCATTTCTTGAGAAATGGAATATGAATCGTAAGTGTTGCCTTGCCTATCAATTTCTTCATTATTCTTCCTTTCGTCCTTTTTCTTACCAATTTCATATGATGCAGCTATATCTCGGATGCTGGCCGCGATTCCCCATCTTAAAGAGTGGGTCGAAGGGATCGTATCCCAGAAACCATATTCCGAGCATGCATGGCGCAAGCTCTCGAAGGGCCGATGGGAGGCCCGACTTCATGGTGAGATAAATTAAACTCGAGCTTAGCTCCTTATGCCATTGATTTCTAATTCGTTTTATTTTTCCTTTGCAGGTCTATCAAAGGACGTCGAGATGAGGCCTGCGCTCACAAGCGATGAGGTTCCCAGCGAGCCCCCTACTTCGAAGCAGGATAAAGGGAAGAAAAGAAAAGAAGCCCCCAGTTCTCCAGACCTCGGAAAGAAGAGACCGAGAAAGAGGTTGGCTTGTAAGCCCAAGGGCAATGCTAGTGATCGTGTGTTATCTTCGGACTCACTTCGTCAGTTGAGGGATGAGTCAGAGGAAGAAGAAGACTTTGAACTTGTGGCTAGTGAGCCACCCCAACCTGAAGGGCGAGGGGTCTCCGAACCTGGAGCCAGTGAAACGGACCTTCATCAAGCCGGGGGATCCGAGGTAGGGGCAAGAACTCGGGCTTCCCTTGATGTAAGGAGAGCCTCGCTGAGAGTCTTAGGTCCAATTAAAATGATAGACTCTCTTTTTTTTCGAAATCGACATTCAATAAGGCCCAAACAGTAAAAGAGCGTTCTTCGGGCAGGGACCATAGATCGAAAGACCCTTTCCGCGGTTTTTTCGATGGTGTGGATTCGGCGTCTGCAGAAGACATTCCTGGGCTCGGCAACTTATAGGTATTGAGGAAAGATTCATCCATCGATGCAAGCGGGATTTCCTTCGGTCCGAAGTTGGTCAACCGATTTCCTGCACCGACTGCTTATCCTGATCGGAAACGGACCATATCTTTCACCATTCCCGAAGATGATAGGGTTCTTTCTGCTCCTGTAGGGGTGGCCAGCTATCTTCGTTGTTTGGTGACCGAGGAAGATCAGGCCAAAATGGACGAAGTGGATGCATCTTGCCTGTTCAACAAAGCTCAACAGGCGTTGAATCGGGTAATTTCTGACAAGCCTTATCCGATGTTCATTCTTTTGTACCTCAAAGTTTTAATTAACTATAACATCCTCCTTTGTGCTTGTAGGCCTCGGTATTTCATCACAAAGCCTTTCTTTGATTTTGGGAAGAGTCAAGACGCTATGAACGGCTCGAGGGGAGATGATGATTCTTCGAGCCGAACTGGCTCTTGCTCGGAAGGACAACGTTGGCTTGGGCGATCAAGTAGAGAAAAAGCTCGATCAGATTAACCAACTTTGATCTAAGATAAGCATAGCTAGAGCTGAGGGGAAGCTTAGTTTGGAGAGGCACAGGGGAAGATCGAGGCTCTGACCAGGAGTAAGATGAGCTCGATCATGGTCAAAGCCGAGGCCGATGAGCTGGTGGCCCAATACAAGGCCGATGCTGAAGCTGCCCAAGATCAATCAAGGAATATGGTTGATCATATGAAGTGGCAATCTCGCCAGCTCGTCCTCGAAGAGATCCACGCTTGAGGCTTTGATTTATCGGTGGAGATCGAAGATGCCAAGGTAGCCGAGGCCGAAACCAAAAAATTAGCCTTCCTGGAAGAGGATGATTCCAAGGACTTAGGCGGATCCGAAGACTGAGGTGCCCATTTCCTTTCTTTTCCTATATATGATATCATGTATCGAGGTGCTCAAATTTGTAGAAAGGACTTGCAACATGTATATATATAAAGCTTTTTTCTTCTCTTTGTAACTTTTGAAATGCCATAGCTTTCAAGCATTACTGACTTGGTATGACTTTAACCTATAGAGTTGTGTGCTCGCCTTAATAGATCTTACTTCCCCTCGAGTTCCATTAACCCGAAACGGCCTTAGCCCTTTAATGTTCGGGGTATGCCTTAGTAGGTCTTACTTCCCCTCGAGTTCAATTAACTCGAAACGACCTTAGCCCTTTAAGGTTCGGGGTGTGCCTTAGTAGGTCTTACTTCCTGTCGAGTTCCATTAACTTGAAACGGCCTTAGCCCTTTAAGGTTCGGGGTTTTCCTTAGTAGGTCTTACTTCCCCTCGAGTTCAATTAACTCGAAACGGCCTTAGCCCTTTAAGGTCCTGGTTTTGTCTTAGTAGGTCCTACTTCCCGTCGAGTTCAATTAACTCGAAACGGCCTTAGCCCTTTAAGGTTCGGGGTTTGCCTTAGTAGGTCTTACTTCCCCTCGAGTTCAATTAACTTGAAACGGCCTTAGCCCTTTAAGGTTCGGCGTTTGCCTTAGTAGGTCTTACTTCCACTCGAGTAGATTCATTTTTTGGATAAGTCCCCGAGCGAGGCAGTGGTTATTCGAACAAAAATTAAAGTGGCCCTTAGGCTTGTTTGATCGGAGACAGGATGTTTGTATACAAGAGACTTTTCTTTGTTCTCGTTCATGCGTGTGGACAATTTGTGCTAGGGTTTGATCAATCTATTTGGGTACAATTCCTTTGACCGTTTGACCCTTACATTGAATCCTAATGATCTTCGATTCTAGAGATATTTTCCCAAGCTAAAGTGGCCAAGCAGCCCCCCATTATTTGGGGTCGATTAATGATTTGCTTCGAATACTGTCGTCACCGATTTGGTATCGGCCTTCAAATCTAAGTTAGCACAATTTACTAGTTGTCACATTAAAACCTTACTGTAAAACCCATTTTAGGACAAAGTTGGTTCAAGGGAAAAAGAGTGCAACGCGTGCTTTCAGACCTAATATCTCGTATTCCCGATTCAGGGTACCTCGTTTGATACCTGCAGATGTTAGTTCGATGAAGAAAATAAAATAAAAAACTAGGATCGTACCTTAGCAGTAGTATCATTTCAAGTGACTTATGTTCCAGTTGTATGGTAGTTGTTTACAATCCATGGTTCCGAGCTTGTAGGATCCCTTTCCGGTGATTTTAATGATACAGTAAGGTCCTTCCCAGTTTGGTCCCAGCTTCCCTTCGTTTGGGTTCCGCGTGTTTGGTGTAACCTTCCTTAGTACCAAGTCCCCGACATTGAAATATTGAAGGTCGTGCTTCTGTTGTAATACCTTTCGATCCTTTGTTTTTGAGCAGCCAGTCGAACGAGGGCAGCTTCTCGTCTTTCATCTAACAGTTCCAAGTTTGTATTCATAGATTCGTAGTTCGATTCCTTTGTCGCATACCGGAACCTGATACTTGGCTCCCCGACTTCGACCGGTATCAAAGCTTCGGCACCATAAACCAGGGAAAAAGAGGTGGCTCCGGTGCTGGATTTCTCGGTCGTACGATATGCCCATAGGACTTCGGGTAATATTTCCTTCCATCTCCCTTTTGCATCGGTTAATCTCTTTTTGAGATTTCGAAGTATTGTTTTGTTGGTAGATTCGGCGTGTCCGTTCCCACTAGGGTGGTAGGGCGTCGATAGGATTCTTTTGATCTTGTTAACTTCGAGGAATTTGGTTACTTTGCTACCGATGAATTGTTTCCCGTTGGAGCATACAATCTCGGCAAGCATCCCAAATCGACATATGATGTGATCCCAAATGAATTCGATCACTTCTTTTTCCCAAACCTTCTTTTATGCCTGTTGCTTCCACCCATTTAGAAAAATAATCAGTCATAAAGAGTGTAAATTGAGCCTTACCTGGTGTGTAGGGAAGAGGGCCAACGATGTCTATTCCCCATTTCATGAACGGCCACGGTGATAAGACTGAGTGGAGTGTCTCCCCGGGTTGATGGATCATCAGGGCGTGCCTTTGGCATTCCTTACATTTTCGAACGAACTTCTTTGCGTCCTTTTCCATGTCGATCCAATAGTAACCGGCCCTGATTATTTTTTGAATTAGCGACTCGGCACCGTAATGGTTCCCAAAAGTAACTTCGTGGACATCCCTTAAAACGTATTCAGTGTCGCTCGGTCCCAGACATATCGCGAGTGGGCCGTCAAATGTTCTTTTGAATAAGGTTCCGTCATCGGACAAGCTGAACCGGGCCGCCTTCGTACGCAAGGCCCTCGACTCTTTTGGATCCGAGGGGAGTTTTCCGGAATTGAGATATTCTATGTACTTGTTCCTCTAATCCCAAGTTAGACTTGTCGAATTGATTTCAGCGTGGCCTTCTTCCACTACTGACCTTATGATCTGTACAACCTTTCCAGACTCGATCTCGTCATCTTTGATTGACGATCCCAAGCTGGCGAGGGCGTCAGCCTCGCTGTTTTGATCTCGAGGTATTGTAAGGTCCATTCCTTGAACCGATGCAGCGTCACTTGCAGTTTGTCTAAGTATCTTTGCATTTGTCCCTCTCTGACCTCTAACGTTCCGTTGACTTGATTTATAACAAGAAGGGAGTCGCACATAGCTTTGACTACTTCCGCACCCAGGCTTTTGGTTAGTTCTAAGCCCGCAATCATGGCCTCATACTCTGCCTCGTTGTTAGTTATTTTCACAGTCTTAATAGATTGTTGAATTGTGTTACCAGTGGGTGGCCTCAACACGATGCCAAGTCCGGATCCCTTCGCGTTCGAAGCACCATCTGTAAAAAGGGTCCATATTCTTGAAGGAGTTCCTCACCCAGCTAACAACTCTCTTTCGACCTCAAGTATTAGGGACGGTGTAAAATCGGCTACAAAGTCCGCCAACACCTGAGATTTGATGGCGGTTCGAGGTCGATATTCAATATCGTACCCACTTATTTCTATGGCCCATTTGGCCAATTGACCAGAGAGCTCAGGTTTGTGCATCACGTTTCTTAATGGGTAAGTTGTTACGATGCATATGGGGTGACATTGGAAATACGGTTTAAGTTTCCTAAAAGCGCTTAGCAAAACAAGTACCAGTTTTTCCAAGTGAGGATACCTAGTTTCGGCTTCGCCTAGGGTTATGCTGACATAATAAATCGGAAATTGTGTACCTTGTTCTTCTCGGACTAGGACTCCGCTTACTGCTATCTCCGAGACTGCCAGGTAAAGGTACAGTTGTTCGTCCACCTTTAGTGTATGGAGCAGTGGCGGGCTCGATAAATATCTTTTGAGCTCTTCTAAGGCATGTTGGCATTCCGGAGTCCACGAAAAGTTGTTCTTCTTTTTTCAATAGAGCGAAGAACCGGTGGCTTTTATCGGACGACCTCGAAATAAATCGCCCTAAAGCGGCTATCCGCCCGGTTAGCTTTTGTATGGCTTTCACGTTATCCACGACTGTGATGTCCTCGATAGCCTTTATTTTTTTGGGGTTGATCTCGATTCCATGATTCGAGACCATGAATTCGAGGAATTTAGCTGAACCCATACCAAACACGCACTTTTCCGGGTTTAACTTCATGTTGTACTGCTTCAACACACTGAATGTTTCCTGCAAATGGTTTAAATGGTCCTCTGCTCGCAGGGACTTAACTAACATGTCATCAATATAAACTTCCATTGTCTTTCCTAGTTGTTTTTCGAACATTCGGTTTACTAAGCGTTGGTATGTGACTCCCGTATTTTTTTAACCCAAATGGCTTACATTATAACAGTATGTGCCATATTTAGTGATGAAGGAAGTTTTTTCCTGATCTCCTGGGTCCATCCGTATTTGGTTGTAGCCGGAGTATGCATCGAGCAAACTAAGGGTCTTATGGCCAGCGGTAGCATCGATCATGTACTTGATGTTGGGTAAGGGAAAAGAGTCTTTTGGACATGTTTTATTCAGGTCTTTATAATCTACACACACTCTTAATTTGTTCCCTTTTTTATGGACTATTACTACATTTGCCGACCATTCCGGGTATTTAACCTCCCGAATAGATCCTATCTTTAGAAGTTTAGTTACCTCATCCTTGATGAACGCATGTTTGGTTTTGGACTGAGGCCTCCTTTTTTGTTTGACTGGATGGAACTTCGGATCCAGACTCAGCTCGTGAGTGGTTATCTCCGAGGGTATACCTGTTATATCAAGGTGGGACCAAGCGAAACAGTCTTCGTTAGTTATAAGGAATCGGATAAGTTTTGTCCTGAGCTCGGAGCTTAACCCCGAGCCCAGGTATACCTTTTGTTCGGGTAGGTCTTATCGTAGAGTGACTTGTTCCAGTTCCTTGATAGTTGATTTGCTGGAATCAGAATCATCGGGGGTGATGAAGGACCGAGGAACTCCATAATCATCATCTTGACATCTACTTGTTTATCCACCTTTGCCGAAGATGATATCTGTTGTTGCTATTTTGTCTTGTTCTCGATCCTTTGTTCAGGAACCGTTGGTGTTGGTGTCCTTGCTTCCACCGCGAACATCTCTTTCACGGCTGGTTGCTCCCCGTAAACCGTTTTCACTCCATCGGGCATTGTAAACTTCAGCACCTGGTGTAATTTTGAAGGTACAACCCTCATATCATGGATCCATGGCCTTCCGAATAGGGCATTATACCTCATGTCCCCTCCAATCACACAGAATTTTGTTTCTCGCACGGTTCCAGCAGTATTTATCGGCAACCTCATTTCGCCCTTGGTGGTTTCATGCCATATTGAACCCGTTAAGTACTCGGACTGTAGGAACGATCCGGTCTGTCAGGCCGAGCTGCTCTACAACCCATGATCGGATTATATTGGCCGAGCTACCTGGATCAATTAACACACATTTTACTCTAACTTTGTGTATGAGTACAGATATTACCAGTGCGTCATTGTTGGGTTGTGCAATTCCTTCCGCATCCTCCTCGCTAAAATATAAAGTCCCCTCCGTCGAGTAATTCTGAGTGCGTTTTTCCCTGTGATGGATATTTTGGTGCGTTTCAGCATCGGACCTTGCGGGGTATCCACTCCATCGATAATCATGTTGATCGTGTGTTGAGATTCTTCCTGGCTCGTCTGTTTATTCCTATTTCCGAAGTGATATTTTGCTCCGTCGCTCAAGAATTCCCGAAGGTGACCATTGTCGAGTAACCGGGCTACTTCTTCTCTCAATTGTCGGCAGTCTTTTGTTTTGTGACCGTGAGTGCCGTGATATTTGCATATCTGATTAGGATCCCTTTGGATTGGATTAGACTGCAATGGCCGAGGCCATTTAGTATCTTTGATGCGACCGATGGCAGATACGATGGTGGCAGCATCAACATTAAAATTATACTCCGATAATCGAGGTGCTTCTTTATGCCCGATGGGCCTTTCGAAATTGCTTTTGGTCATGAGCCCCCGGTTATTCTGCCCTCGATCGTTTCTCCTTTTATGTCTTGGGCTCGGATACGCTAATTTTTTGTCCCCGTGATACGGTCGATGTCGCTCTCTATTCGATCTTGGTTCGCGATAAGTTTCCCTTTGGATTTTGTCCATAAGTTCTAACGAGGTAAATGGATCCCGAAGGGAATCCGAGCTGATCATCTTCAACTCTGATCTTTGACTGGTATCGGTTATGTACATCAGCCCATGTAACAGCAGGGTATTCTATTAATTTCTGTTTAAGTTGCTGCGAAGCCTCTGAGCTTCGAACATTGAGCCCTTGAGTGAAAGCTTGAACAGCCTAATCGTCTGTGACCGGTGGTACATCCATCCGTTTTATTTGGAACCGAGACATGAACTCTTTGAGCATCTCGTTATCCTTCTGCCTGACTTTGAAAAGGTCACATTTTCGCGTTTTGACCTTGATGGCGCCTGCGTGTGCTTTTACAAAAGAATATGCAAGCATAGAAAACGAGTCAATAGAATTAGGGGGTAAGTTGTGACACCATGTCATGGCTCCTTTCGACAAGGTTTCCCCAAATTTCTTTAACAAAATGGATTCGATCTCATCGTCCTCCAGGTCGTTCCCTTTGATAGCGCATGTATATGTGGTTACATGCTCGTTTGGGTCGGTTGTTTCGTTGTATTTGGGGATTTCTAGCATATGAAATTTCTTGGGTATCGGTTTCGGAGCCGCGCTCGGTGGAAAAGGTTTTTGTATAAATTTTTTGGAATCTAGGCCTTTTAATATCGGGGGTGCTCCTGGGATTTGATCCACCCTGGAGTTGTAAGTTTCTACCCTCTTGTTATTTGCCTCGATTTTTCTCCTCAAATTCTATTCGCTTAGTTAGTTCTTCGAGCATCTTTATAATTCTGGGTTCGCCCCCGATTCACCCTCATTCAACCCTCCTGCAATCGGTCTATCTCTATGGGTAATTTCCCGGGAAGGGCCAGGTTCGATCCTGTTCAAGATTTGGCTTCGGTTTTGGAACTGAGCTATGGCGGCCTGTTGGGTTTGCAACATTTCGAAGATCATCCGGAGACGATCTCGTCCCCTTCTTCATTTTGGGGATGTTGCGTCATCAATCGAGTTCCCCTATGAATGCTATTTGTGGGATCGGTGAGCTGATCTGCATCAATTGCCACTTGTGAATTGGCATCGGTTGGAATTCCGTTACCAGGCACTATGTTATTATTTTTGCCGTGGTGATCGAACTCGTTATTTGCGTGCAGAGGTGTCGATCGAGAGTCTGACATTTTCGTATTGTACCTAAAATCAAAGACACTTCAAAGAGAAAGCGTAAAACAATGTGTATGACAAGAAATCGTATCAAGTATCCACTATTATCCTCAGCCCCACGGTGGGCGCCAAACTGTTTACCTGAATTTCGGATAACAATTGAATTTATACGTGATTTTAAGGATACGTGGTCTAGCTTGATACAAACGATGAATTAGATAACGAAAATTAAAGTTAAGAGACAAATAGAGAAGAAATGCAAACCACCCGAGTTAGATACTTCTAGTCTTGACTGATTCTTCCCAGACAGAAAATGATTATAATTGAAGCGAGTTGGCAATAAAATAATATGAGAGAGCAATAAAAACTGTTTTTCTTTTCTATTGATGATTTTTTGTGAAGATGCCTTTTAAACGATTACGTTCTCCCTTTATATAGTGGGGAGATCATCATCTGGTAAATCATTATACAAGGTAAGAGTGTATATACAAGGTAAAATTTATCTTGATTTTGCTAATTTAATGGTTCTATTGATCAGTGCCGAGATTCTCGCCGTGATGCTTATCTTATCGCGGATTTTTCGGTCCTACGTCATTTAAGTTCGACGATCTACCCTTGGACATTCTCGAAGTCGGTCTCAATGGGCTTAGTATTCTCAAGGTTGGATGTTCTGGCTTCGTAATCCGGTTCGATGACGTTCAGGTTCGATCTTCGATCCTACGTACTTCAAGCCCGATTTATCGAGCGGTAGTTAAACTCGAAGATAACCGTACAGGCTAGAGCCCGATTTTGAATACATATAGGTGGGCCCGAGTTTGACCGCATACACCCACTATTCCAAAATAAAAACGAAATGTCCTCTTCATAATGTTAAATACAAAATATAGGGCCGATCTTTTATATCGAGCACTCGACATTCAGATCAATTTTTTTGCTCCGGGATAATACATCAAAACTAACCTTACGTCTACGGTACTAAGTGCAAGTACAAAGTACTGGGGTAACTCCGAAAGTGTGAAAATGAATTAGTACTTCTGAATACAAAATATTCAAGTACGAGAATAGAAACTAAAGTCAATATATCTCGGACAAATAGTACAATGAGATAAAAAGACATTTAGAGGTCACGAGGATTCGAAGAGGAAAGATCTAGATGAACAGATTGAGAAGGTTGGGAAGAAGCTTGGAAAGGTTCAACTTGAGGAACTGAAAATGTAGGAGGCGATGGTCGACTTGTGTAACAATCTGACCAGTCGTTTTGAGCTTTAGCATTCCGTTCAATGCTTTGAGACTTTGAGTTACTTCATATGATACACCATGATTCGCGTGTATGGTTGGTTTTGATATTCGGGAGGTTTGGGATTGATTGGTAGAGTGATTCTCAATTTGGAAGCTTTAAGTTGGAATAGTTGACCATTATTTGACTTTTGAGTAAATGATCTCGGAACCAAGATTTGAAGGTTTCAAGAGGTACGCATGGTAATTTTTGATACGTCCGTGTGTTCAGATTTGGATTTAGATGTTCCTGGAAGATTTTTGCTCTATTTGACGAAAGTTGGCAATTTGAAAATTTTGAGAGTTCATAGGTTTGACCGAGAGTTGACTTTGGTATTATCGGACTCTTATTATGGTTTTGAGACCTTTAGTTGTAATCCAGAATGTCTAAATGTGATTCGAATGTGTTCGGTGAAGTTAGAATGTTTGAAACTTAAGAGAATGATTTGTACTTCAATTCTTGGTTTTGATGTTATTTGTAGTGCTTTGAGCCTTTGAAAAGTTTGGATAATGTATTTTTACTTGTTGGTATGATTGTATGGGGTTCCAAGGGGCTTTGGTGTGTTTTGGATTATTAGTTGAGAGACTAGTTATGGATTTGGAGTTTGACCACTGTCAACATCGGATCAAGACGACCTCTTTTCAGTGTTTTGAGTGCGCGAGCTGGTTCATAGCGTATTTTATTATTGAAATGCATATATGGTTTATATCTGGGAGGTTTCTGATGAGTTTCAGGTGCTAAAACTAAGATTTGCAATTGTTGAACTTTCTGGTGCCACAATTCCAAAAATACCGATTTTGTCATTGAGTTCGTCCATAAATTTCGTACTTACTTTAAACCTTAAAAATATCATATCTCTCTCATTTCAAGGCCGAATCGGATTATTCGAAAGGCTATTGGGTTGAATCTCGCAATAATTATGTTGGGCTAGTCAAAGGTGAGTTTGGGGATCATCTAGTATCTGATTCAGGATGGGACAGTTGTCGTACTTTTTTTTACTTGTTTTGGGATTTATTCACTTTTTCTCACAATGTTTTTGGAGCTTGGGAAGAGCCAATTTTTGAGAAGATTTTTATCACTACTTTTTGGGTAAGTAATTTATACTTGAATTTGATTACGTGTCTTATTTCCCCAGGGATTTATACACTAAGAACATGGAATTTTGAAGGGAAATTGTGGGTTTTGCCCATATTTTAAGAGAGTGTATTTTGAGGATTAGACCATCGATTTTAATCCAGATTTGAAAACTAACTACATATTTAGACTCGACTAGTTTTATTTAATCGGGATCTGGTATTGATTCTGGATTTGGGCACGAAGGCCCGGGTTGACTTTTGTTGACTTTTGAGAATTCTTCAAAAATAAATACTTTATGGATTGGGATCGCTTCCTATACCATTGTTTGAATTCCTTGGTTGATGATTGACTTGGATTTGTATGATTGGAGGGCTAGATCAAGGTTTTTTCTCGATTTGAGGTTAAAGGCTAGCCCAGATGAGGTACATCATCTTGCCTAATCTATTTGTGAGGGAATAAACCTTAGGATATGACCTTATTTTTCTACTTGAACTGTGTGAAAAGCGACATACATGTGAGGTGACGAGAATATATGCGGGGTGCTATGTGTGATTCATGATGAGAGTGGTCTTTAGGTTGAATTATACCTTGTTTTGGATACTATGCTTCTTGGTATCGTCCTTTATATGTTTGTATGTATACGTGCACTTCTCGAATCATGCTAGAGATCATGTGTAGGTCTTGATTTCCTATTTGAACATGATACTCATTATTGTATGGGGCATTTGCCTAACCTGAGCTGTAGTTGCACACTTCGCACATGCATACACCTTAGTATGATATTTTATTAGCCCATGAATATGTTATTTGATATCCATTATCCGAATACACGTATTCTTATATATGCATTACGTGTAATGGACTGGATTAACATCGTATAAGTTGTCTATGCAGTTATTGTGATTATAACACGTGATTACCCTTGCAGTGGTTATGATTATGGCACATGAGTTGTCCATGCAGCATGTGGATAAGCATCTATCCCCCTAGGGTCATCCTCTCATGTATCTCCTTGACGATATACACGCGGATTATGAAAATTTGATCAGTGATTGGACTTTGTGTATCTTCTCTAAATGCAAACTCCTTGGATTTATACATGATTTGTACCCCATATCTTCTCTATATGCTAGCTACATAATGTATTCTTGCTTTTCATGCATATATTCTCTATATGCTACCTTACTTGATGAAGTGATTCACACTATATATCTTCTCATTATGTTAATCCGTGTAACTTGACTTGTTTATTCATGCATATCTTCTTTATATGCAACCGTTTACAATTATTTGATATTTCATGCATATCTTCTCTATATAAAATTGTTGATGGATAGATGACGTTTATGCATACCTTCTCTATATGCCACATGATTGAAGAATTTATTCACAGTACATATCTTCTCTATATGTCAACTTGGGTAACTTGGCTTGCTTATTTGTTCATATCCTGTCTATATGCAACTGTTGATGAATTAATAATATTAGGCGCATATCTTTTCTATATGCTCAGCTGTTAAACTGGTACAAAACTTGTCCATATCTTCTTCATATGCAATTGTTGATAAATTAGATGATATCAAATACATACCTCCACCATATGATGAATTGCTAGTTTGGTTAAAGTGCTTGTGCATATCTTCTCCGTGTGCATTGATGGCCTTAACTATAGTTCATGCTTGAATTTCGATATTTTTGCTGTGCACATGTATATGTTATTGAGCTGTACAAGTTAAGTAAAGTGAGTATCTTTGATTTAAACCCTCGTCACTAATTCACCGAGGTTAGTCTTGATAATTAGTAAGTACATGGTCGATTGTACTCATACTACACTTCTGTACCTTCCGAACAGATCTTGGAGCTCAGTTGCTGTGGATAACGAAGGCTAGCGTTGAAGTTGCACCAGCAATCTAGATTCAAGCTACCACTTATTTCTGGTAGTTTAGGACTTATAATTTTGTTGATGTAAACTTCAAACATATTTTGTATTTATTGTTTGGCTTACCCAGCGGGTTGGGTTAGATGACATCCCAACTTGGTGGGATTTCGTGCCCTAACAATTTGGTATCAAAGCTTAAGGTTATAGGTACCACAAGTCATAAGCAAGTGCCTAGTATAGTCTTGCATATTGGCATGATGACTTTCATACTTATCTTTGAGAGGCTATAGGGCATCTAGGAAACTTTATCTTCTTTCTTTCCTTATCACGTGGCCTTGATTCATCTTTAAGCTTGTATCTTTGAATTCTTTCAATTCACTCGTTTGTGATGTTGAGCACTTGGTATCAGCTATGTACTGACAGCTTGTGATGTTGTGGATGAGGTGCGAGATGTGTTTTATTGTTGTGAAAGTAGGCCAGTAAGAAGGACTTGAGGTCAGGTTTAGGCCGCAGCTTGGGCTCGACAGATTCAGTTATGTCAGTGGGTAATTTCAGGCTCTTATGCCATGTAGTGTCCTTAGGGGTGGGACAGATGGCTCAGTGAGTAATAAGATAGCTATGTGATGATTAGTATGGGACTGAGGGCTATGCTTAGATGGTTTGGTTGTGGAAAGAAACATTCTCTTGGGCTGCAATATGGATGTTCGATTATCGTCTCGGTGTGTTGTATAATCTTAAGATGTGGATGTGTTGTTAGATCTTTTAATTTTTATTTGTGGGATAAAGCGGATTCTTATATCTTGATAACGCGTGTAGACTTGGGAAGATAAATTGTGTAACAACCCGGCTGGTAGTTTTGTGCATTTTAGTCCCGTTTCCCCTATTTGATGCTTTTCGTATATGTATTTGTTGTTATGTAACTTACGGGGATGGTTGGTTTGGTTTGGGGGAAATTTTGGATTGAGTTGGGATACTTAGTTTCAAGGTTGGAAGCTTAAGTTATAAGAGTTTACCAGAATTTGACTTTTATGTAGGCGGACTCATTATGGTGTTTTGATGCTTTCGATAGGTTCGTATGGTGATTATAAACTTAGGCATATGTTGAGATTCGAATTTAGAGGTTCCTAGGTTGATTTTCTCTAATTGTCGGAAGTTGAAAAGTTAAAGGTTTGGAAGGTAAATAGGTTTCACCAGGGGTTTGATCTTGATGTTTTCGAATTTGAATTTTGGTTCGGGAAGTAAAAGTAGGTTCGTTTTGTCATTTGTGTGCAAAATTTGGATTCGTTCCAGATTGGTTAGGCTTGAATCGGATGCTTGGTTTGAAGTTTGAATATTCTTGAACTTAAGAGAAGTTCTATTTGCGTTTCGACATTTGATTTCGTTGTTGTGGTGTTACAGTATGTGTTTGGAGGCTTTGGTTATCTCTAGTTAGTGGTTATGGACTTATTGGTATGATTAGATGGGGTTGGAGGAGGGGGCTCGGGTGGGTTCCAGACCACCGGAGCATTTTTGGAAAGTGTAGATTTTTCTGGTGTCTGGTTCCTTCATCACGTTCACGACAAGGCAGTCGCATTCGCGGAGGGTAAGTGTGAGGTAGGCAATCACCCTTTATCGCATTCGCAGTTAGGTTCTATCACGCCCCGTCTCCAGGGAACGCGACCGGCGCTCAATCGAGATATCCCAATCAAGCAAGCCTACATGATGCCTTCTACCCAACCTTACTCATGAGTAGTTTAAGAATCAATGACAAGAGATAGACGTGAGAGGAATAAAATGTAAAGTACCAAGTTTCATTACTTGTGGGGGACTTCATTAATATCTACAAAAAGATTACAAGTTCATATTAAAAGTGTAACATCGGATAACTACAACATTTAGAGTCTATTTTCCCCAAATCAAAATATAACCCACACTATGTCTACAGAGCCTCTAAATGGAACAGAAGAATAGTATGAAAGAGTCAGTGACAAGGCCCCAGCTATACCTCAAAATACAATGTACAAGGATCAAAAGACACAAGCACCCGAGAGGAAGTGAAGCTCACCAAGTCAGCTGAGAAGAGGGTGTCTGCTAGCAATGATCAATGTCACCTGCTGTGGAACCACCTGCATCCATTAAAGATGCAGCGTCCCCAGTAAAAGGGACGTTAATACATATGTAATAGTACTAGTGTGTAAAACTAAATACCTTCTCATGGAATAACATGCCAACACAAGGAGAGAAAACATAGAATCAATATATACTAATCATATTTAAATGCCAAGTTAAAACAAAGTAAAACTTCATGTAAGAATTTTCATTTTTTTGGTTGGGAGATCCTTAGTACCGACACACCACCATGCCCATGGCATGATCTCCGATCACTTCCCGACCGGCTAAATCCATCTCACCCATAAGTTTAAGGATTGAATAGAAACACTACACAATCATGTGAGCGGCATGTCGTCCGATCTCCGCCCGATCGGCTAAGCCGTCGCACATGGTCCTTGCTAACTATCAACTAATCCCAATCAAGGGGAGTAATCTCAATATACTATAATAGGAATTTATCCCCCAATCAATCCCTACACCGGCACATGTAGTTTCAGGCTTGGGCATTTTTAACCCATCCTTCCTCGGTGCCCTAACGATACTCCTAATAACATTTATCATATTAAAGAATCATATTCGTTTCGTAGACTTTCAGGCTTTCTTTTATTTTATTGGCACTCTTGGACACACATGTAAATCATTGTTCTTAGCATGATGGCTGCATTTCGAATGTTTCTTTCATTTCATAATCATATATGTATTGAGCCATTTCAATTCATAAAGGCGTGCTCAAAGCATTGGAAATCCAAACTTTATTTTCATAAGACAATTCAAAGAAATTTGCTAATCATTTTCAAGGAAGAGGGCATTGCATTGGAAATTAAGGCATGTCTAGAAATTCATAAACATTAGGAAACTCAACATTGAAATTACTCCGGAACAATGATAAGAGGAACTAGAACAAACCATGTTGGGAATTTATACGGGGATCATGGATTCCGATTCTATAGAAGGAATTTAGCCAACATACCTCGAGTAAGCTTTGGTTAGAATTACTACAACATTCTAAAACTCCTAGCAATTTCAATCTATAGAGACATAACAAAATTGAACCATATTTAGGAGGGTGCTCATAGATTCAGCTTATTTAGGCAAATCATCAAATACTAGATGTGCAGATTTGACTACAAGGTCCTATGGTGGTAATCCTTCACCCCACAACCAATCCCCACATCAATATCTTACCAATATTAGTTCAACAACCTCCCCAGTACCTTTATTGGTACATGCAAGTGCAAATGACCATATCCTACTCTCAAGAATCATACTTCCCACTACCTATATTCAGCCCAATTTCAAAATTGAGGGGTAGAACCTTACCTCTTAGAGGAAGACTTTATGAGTTCTTCCCTTGAATTTCTAAAGCGTGATCAAAGATTGGAGTGTTGAAGTGAGTGAGCTTCACCTTTTTCTCTCTAGCTAGCTTTTACCTCTCTCTAAAATGTTTGATTTGGATGATCATGATACTTCCCAAAAATCAAAATTCTTGGCCTTCAAAAATGACCCGATTGCTTTTAATCAAAATAGGGTCGGGTTATAAAATTCAAAAAATGGACCTTCCGAACCCAAGTCTGCTATCGTAGAGTGCAATACAGAATAGGTCCACGGTCTGTGAAAAGGACCGAAAAATCGTCCTCCAAAACTGGACTAGCCTATCCCAAGTACACGACAAATATGCGGTCAACAGATCAGTTATGAGGTCACATAAGCACCATGAAACCTCCCTCCAAATATTCTCATGTTGATTCTGTGATGGAAGTACGGCCTGCAAAATAGTTATGCCATCGCATATTGGACCCCAGAACAACTTTCAAAATTAAGCTTCATCTAGTTCACTCTGCGACAGATCTGCAGTGAGCGAAATAGTTTTGCGGTCGTATAATGGACTGCAAAAACTCCATGTTTTGCAAAGAAGTCGGGAGCTGGGGGGTGGTTGGCCTATGCGTTCGTGAGGACCTAATCGCATTCATGTAGGGTCATGTTGGCTCTTCATCGCATTCGCGAGGTGGTAGCCGCGAACGCGAAGGTATATCTGGAGGTTGTCATCTTTTGTGCTTCGCGAACGTGACTCACGTGCCGCATTTGTTAAAGGAAACACCTGGACAGACCTTTTAAGAGATGAATTTTGGGACCTTTACCCATTTTATCACATTTTTAGATTTGGAGATCTGATTTGGGCAATTTTAGAGGGGATTTTTATGACTTGGATTGGGGCAAGTATTTTTGACTCGGATTTGATTATCATTCATGATTCCATCCTTGATTTTAGCATTTGAATGGTGAATCTAAGAGAGAAAAATTGAGGATTTTGGTAAAACTTTTCTAAAGTAAAAATTTGAGATTTGGAGGTAGTTTGAGGTCGGATTTGGATAAAACACATATATTTCAACTTGTATTGGAATGGGTGTTCGGGACTTGTGAGTTTTGTCAGGTTTCGGGATGTGAACCCACGTTGACTTTTTAGTTGACTTTGTGCATTTTTATAAAGAACAAATCTTTATTATTTGGGTTTGTTTCCTATGGTCTTATTTAATGTTATTGAGTTGTTTTTGGCCAGCTTCGAGCCATGTGGAAGGATTTCTAGAGTATTGATTTCACTTGCTTGATGTGAGTATATTACCTAAACTTAGTTGAGGTACTAGATTCCTGAGTTATTAGTAATGGCTCTGTGCTATGGGTGGTGCGCATGTGAGGGGTTGAGCCCATGCGGACGCACAGAGGTATTATCCATGCTCGGGATAGTGCTCAGCCCATGATATGCCTTGAATTGACTGCTAAGCTTTATGTTGTCATCCTTCTTATATTTGTACCCCCTTTTGTGAGCTACTCGAGTCATGTTAGAGGTTATATATATGTTAATCTCCAGATTGAACATGGTAATTGCTATTTATGATGTCATTGCCTAATTTGAGCAATGGTAGTACACTTTGCACATGCATACACCTTAGTATGTCACTTATATCAGTCCATGAGTATGTAATTTGATATCCATTGTTCATGTTCATGTATTCTTGTATGTATGCTTTTTGAATGATATGGACTGGACTGATAGCACGTGAGTGGCCCGTGCGGATCCGAGATATGATAGCACGTGAGTTGTCCGTGCGGTTGATATTCATGGCACATGAGTTGTCCGTGTAGCGTGTGGATAAGGATCCACCCCCCTAGGGTCACCCTCTCATATTTTTCTCTTTATGGTATATACGTGGTAAGATGAAAACTAATCAATGGTTGGTTACTGCATCTCTTCTCTATATGCAATTTCCTTTGATATATACATGTTTTATTCCCATATCTTCTCTATATGCTAGTTATGGAATGTATACATGCCCCATTGTGCATATCTTCTCCACACGTTGTTTGGTTTGATTAGTGAGAGCACAATACATATCTTCTCTATATGTCTACCTATGCACTCCAGATTTAATAATAGATGCATATCTTCTCTATATATCTACATGGGCACTCGAGATTTGATATTAGATGCATATATTCTCTATATGATGGGTTGTTAACCTATACAAGACTTAGCACATATTCTCTTTGTGCACCAATGTAATTTTATCTGTGTTATATGATTAGATGACACCATTGTTGTGTACTTGTGAAAATTCATGAATTGAAGAGGTTATTAGCGAGTATCATTGATAATTCTTGACACTATTACCCCGCTGAGGTTAGGTATGATACTTTCTAAGTACATGGGTCGTTTGTTCTCATACTACACTCTGCACTTAATTGTGCTGATCCAGGTATTGGACCTAGCCATGAGCTGCTGTGATTTTGCTGGGAGTTACATAGAAATGAGGTAGAGCTGCATTCTGAATGCCATCTTTGACCTCTCTTTTCATTACGGGGCCTTACATCCTCCCCCACTTAGGATTATTCTTTCTCGAATAAGGAATAGTGTCCTGAACACCCAACATGACTTAACTCTTCCCTCACACCTCAAGAGTTCCAAATTTAGCTAAGTCCCTAAATTCCCAGAAATTTCGATAGAGTTTCCCCTGTAATCGGGCATATTCACCTGTCAGAGAGCCCCAGAAATTAATCCTAATAATGTATTCATAATCCAGTGACATAACATAGTATGAAAACTACACCAACCATAACCTCGTAAACATTATATTACCAAAAAAGTTCATCTTCACATAAACTGTACAAGTTGAACATAATTCATAAACTCGTAACATTCTTTCATAACACAAGTGCTTAGTTACACAAATAATTGAGGTTATTTCCTCTTCACCCCTTCCTCGGCCTCCCAGGTGGCCTCTTCAACTTGTTGGTTTCACCATAGCACTTTCACAGAGGCAATCTCTTTATTCCTCAACTTTCAAACTTGTCTATCAAAAATGGCAACCGGAATCTCCTTATAAGTCAAATCTTCATTAACTTCAATGGTCTCTATAGGAACGACAAGTGACAGGTCTCCAACTACCTTCTTCAACAGGGAAACATGAAACACTGGATGCACTAAGGACATCTCTTGAAGTAACTTGAGCTTATATGCCACTTGACAACCTCTCCACAAGATTTTGTACGGTTCTATATACCTTAATTTCAATTTCCCTTTCTTCCAAAATCGCATTATATCCTTCATGGAAGGAACCTTCAAGAATACCCAGTTATCCCCTCTGAACTCTAAATCCCTACGACGCACATCCAAATAGGACTTATGGCGACTTTGAGTAGTTTTCAATCGTTCCTTAATGATCTTGAGCTTTTCCATATCCCGATGCACGATGTCTGGCCCGATCAATTCTGCTTCCCCAACTTCCTACCACCTAATTGGAGATCTATATCTCCTACATATAGAGCCTCGAATGGTGTCATCTAAATGCTAGCGTGATAACAATTGTTGTAGGCAAATTCTGTGAGTGGCAAATGATTATCCCAGCTACCTTTGAAGTCAAGAACACAAGCAGGCAACATATCTCCAGTGTTTGAATAGTCCACTCTGCTTGCCCTCCTGTCTGTGGATGGAAAGTTGTAATAAGGTTCATTTGAGTACCCAAACCTTGCTGAACTTTCTGCTAGAAGTTAGCCGTGAATTGCGCCCTCGATCTGAGAAGATAGAAACTAGAGAGCCCTGCAACCCGACTATTTCTTTGATATACAGCTAAGCATAATGTTCTATTGTGTCTGTAGACTTGACAAGCAAGAAGTGTGTTGATTTCATGAGTCGGTCCATAATCACAAATCGAGTGAAACTTATGGGGTATGCGAGGTAAACCTACTACAAAGTCCATGTTGATCATATCCCACTTCCACATGGGAATTTCTATATTCTGTGCCAAACCACCAAGCATTTGTGCTTGGCCTTCACTTGCTGATAATTTGGGCATCTCGCCACAATGTCCGCCACAACCCTCTTCGTGTCATTCCACTAGTAGACTTTCTTGAGATCATGGTACATCTTCGAAGAGTCTGGGTGCACAGAATACTTGGAGCTGTGAGTTTCGGTCATGATTATCTCCCGGAGACGATCTATATTCAGAACACACAATCACCCTTGGTATCTTAACGTACCATCATTCATGGGAAAACAAAAAGCCATGGTTTTATTGTTATGAATCCCCTCCTTTAACTGCACCAATAACGGATCATCATATTGCATCTCTTTGACTTTCACTACGAGTAATGATTCAGCACTATTTTGCACAATCACCCCTCCTTTGCTAGAGTTTGTAAGTCGAACTCCCAAACTAGCCAACCGGTGAACTTCCTTGGCCAACATCCTTTTATATACCCCCAAGTGAGCTAAACTACCTATGCATTTCTGGGTAAGAGCATCCGCCACAATATTAGCCTTCCCCGAGTGATATAGAATATTGATGTCATAGTCCTTGAGTAACTCAATCCATCTCCTTTGCCTTAGATTCAACTCCTTCTGCTTGAAAATTATTGAAGAGTCTTATGGTCCGTGAATATGTCCACATTGACAACATACAAATAGTGACGCCAAATCTTCAATGCAAACACCACCGCTACAAGCTCTAAGTCATATGATGGATGATTCTTCTCATGGTTTTTGAGTTTCCTAGAAGCATAAGGGATCACTTTGCGGTGTTGCATTAATACACACCTAAGTCCAACCCTTGAAGCATCACAATATACAACAAAACCGTACACACCCTCTGGCAATGTCAACATCGATTTCATAGTCGACCTTGACTTTAATTCTTGAAAACTCTTGTCACAAGCATCTGGCCTCTAAAATTTAGGTTGCCTTCTAGATTAATTTAGGCAATGGAGAGGCACGAGAAGAAAATCCCTCCACGAACATTTTGTAATACCCAGTTAAGCCCAAGAAATTGTGAATTTATGTCAGAGTTGTAGGTCTAGGTCAACTCTTCACAGCTGCAAGATTCTGAGAATCAATCTTAATTCCCTCACTGGAGACAACATGACCCAAGAAAGTGACTGACTCGAGCCAAAATTCACATTCTAATACTTCACATGCAAATTGTGCTGACAAAGAGTCTGCAAAACTATCCTGAGATGATCGGCATGGTCATCTCGACTTCGTGAATACACTAGGATGTTGTCAATGAACACTATCACAAAATAGTCAAGGAAAGTCTTGAAAACTCGATTCATAAGATCCATGAAAGCTGCCAGGGCATTTGTTAGCCCGAAAGACATCACTGAAAATTCAAAGTGCCTATAATGGGTCCTGAAAGCTGTTTTTGGAATATCCTTCTCCCTAATCTTCAAATGGTGATACCCTGATTTTAAGTCGATCTTGGATAAGTACTTAGCACCTTGCAACTGATTAAACAAGTCATATATCCTTTGCAGTAGGTGCTTATTCATGATTGTGACCTTGTTGAGCTGCCTATAATAAATACACATCCTAAATGACCCATCTTTCTTCCTTACAAAGAGAACTGGTGCGCCCCAAGGCGACACACTTGGTCGGATGAAGCCCTTTTCTAACCAATTTAAACTACTTCTTTAGTTCCTTCAATTCTACAGGAGCCATTTCGTACGGGGGAATTGATATAGACAGCGTGCCTGGCAACACATCAATCCCAAAATCAATCTCCCTGTGTGGTGGGATCCGAGGAAGCTCATCAGGAAAGACCTTAGGAAATTCATTCACAACTAGCACGGATTGAAGTGTCAGTGCCTCAGCCTCAGTGTTCGTGACTCCGACCAAATGATAGATACATCCATTGTTGATCATCTTCGTGGCCCTAAGGTAAGAAATAAACCCCCTTTGGCATAACATCATCCCCCTTCCACTCAATGACCGGCCCGCTTGGAAACATAACCTAATGGTTCTAGTTCGGTAGTCAAGCTTAGAAAAACATGGATAAAGCGATTCCATCACCATTATCACATCAAAATCCACCATCACCAATTCAATGAGATAGACCATGGTTTCTCGACTAGGTACCATGACAACACAATCCCTATAAACCCGCGTGGCCACAATAGACTCACTGACTGGAGTAGATACAAAGAACGGCTCACAAAGCTATTTCGATTCTATCACAGATTCCATAGAAACATAAGGAGTGACATATGAAAAGGTAGAACCGAGATCTATAAGAGTATATACATCATGAGCTTGGACATTCAATATACCTATGACAACATCTGGAGAAGCCTTTAAAATCTGGCGACCCCTCAAAGCATAGAACTTGTTAGGTCCTCCTGAACTCTGTGCACCACCCCTAGCTACGCCACACCCTGTGGGTTCTAGAGTACCTCGAGCCGGAGGAGTTGCTGTTGAAGCGGTGACTATTGAACTGGCTGGCTGCGCCATACCCCTACAAGCGCTCTGATCGTATGAAGGGCAATTCCTCTGAATATGACCCCTAAGGCCATATCCGTAGCATACAAGATGGTCTATTTATCAGACTCTTGAGTGCATCTTTGCACACCTCGGGCATGTGGCCCTCTACAACGAATGGAATCTCCCGCATGACTGACCCTATTGATAAGATCCCCTGTTGCCCTGACTAGGTCTAAAGAGACTCCACCGCTACTGAGCTGGCCTTGATGGAGGTGCACTGACTGAAGCTTGATCAAAAGACAGTGTGGTTCTAGATTAACTTCCCCTGAATACTGCCCTTCCACCACTACTCCCACTGGAAGAACCACCAAAGTTGACCGCGAATCGGGCCTTCATGCTACCCTCTCGCTCCATTCCATTCTTCAATTTCTGGGCCTCAGTTGCTTGAGAAAACTCCACCATCTTCCCATAGTTCATGTCGGAATTCAAGTAGGCTGTAGCGGCCTCATTGATAATCAAAGGGCCACCCTCCTCACAGGATTCCTCCCACAGTTCAAATCATGAATACACCACCTCCTTAAGACGATAGGAGGCCAACTCGACTGCTTCTATTTCTGTGGAACGCATAACACAAAGAGTCTTGTGCATCTCATCAATAAAGTCCTCGGGGTCCTCCTCGGGCTTAGTACTTGTGAATACTGGAGGATCCAATGGAAGAAATAGATTCACTCTGGAACTAGCTGAATCCCCTAATTGGCTAGAGGAAGTAGATGTGGCATTCAATCTCCGGGCCTGAAGACACTATCTGAGTGAACATCTATATGGCACCCCTAAGGTCCCCATCAAAAACACTAGGACCAGAAGTTGAGGCTAGAGGTGGAACTAGAATATCAGTTGGAGGAGGAATCAGTGCATTTTCTGCAGGAGTAGGAATTGGTGCATTCTCAGTACGAGTAGTAGAATCAGAAGGCATTGTGGTTGAGGGAATGTCTTCACCCCTCGGGTGCTCACCCGTAACATTATGTATAGTATCATTTGCCACTCCTGGGGTGGCACTAGCCCTTTGGCCACTCATTGCCTTCTTCTTAAGCATCATGTACTGAAAATTAGAACAAAGCACGAGTTAAAAGGAGGAAAAACCTTACAATCAGCTCTATCGCACAATCTAGAATATCAAAGAAAGGTGACATTCCTAAATACCCAAGTAGCCTCCTAATTATAGATGTTATCGACAACACATTAATAAAAAGGCCTTTACTAGACACGGCTCTGAGACATCCTACGACACTTTTAAAACCATGCGCTTTGATACCAAGCTCGTCACGCCCGGACCCCGAGGAGCGCGACAGACACTCAACCGAAATATACCAGTCAAGCAAGCATACTTGATTCCCTCTACTCAACCTTACTCATGAATAGTTTAGGAATCAATGACAAGAGATAGACGTGAGAGGAATAAAATGTAAAGTACCAAGTGTCATTACTTGTGGGGGACTTCATTAATATTTACCTAAAGATTGCAAGGTCATACTAAAAGTGGAACATCCAAAAACTACAACATTTATAGTCTAATTCCCCATATCAAAATACAACCCACACAATGTTTACGAAGCCTCTAAATGGAACAAAAGAGTAGTATGAAAGTGCTGGTGACAAGGCCCCGGCTATATCTCAAAATTCAATGTACAAGGATCAAAAGACACAAGGCCATGACAGGAAGTGGGGCTCACCAAGTCAGCTAAGAAAAGGGTGGACCTCTAGCAATGGTCGTTGCCACTTGCTGTGGAACCACCCGAATCCATTAAAGATGCAATGTCCCCGGCAAAAGGGACGTTAGCTCATATGGAATAGTACTAGTATGTAAAACTAAATACCCACTCATGGAATAGCATGCCAACATGGGGAGAGATACATGGAAACAATGAGTATACCAATCATATTTAAATTCCAAGTTAAAACAAAGTAAAACTTCAAGTAAACATTTACATTATTTTTGTTGGGAGTTCGTTAGTACTAACACACCACCATGCCCATGGCCCGGAGTCCGATCACTGCCTGACCGGCTAAGCCATCTCACCCCAAAGTATGAGGATTAACATAGACATACAACACCACCATGTGAGCAGCATGGCGTTCGATCTCCGCCCGATCGACTAAGCCGTGTCACTACAACGCCATTTGGGTCGACATGGTCCTTGCTAGCTATCAACTCATTCCAATCAAGAGGAATAATCTCAATATAATATCAGGGTAATTTGTCCCTCAATCAATCCCTACACTAGCATGTGTAGTTTCAAGATTGGGCATCTATTACCTGGCCTTTCTCGGTGACCTAATGATAGTCCCAAAAACATTTAACATATAAAAGAATCATGTTCGTTTCATAACTTTTCATGTTTTCTTTCATTTTATTGGACTCATGGCCACACATGTAAATCATTGTTCTTAGCATGATTGCTGCGTTTCGAATGTTTCTTTCATTTCATAATCATATATGTATTGAGCCATTTCAATTCATAAAGGCGTGCTCAAAGCATTGGAAATCCAAACTTTATTTTCATAAGACAATTCAAAGAAATTTGCTAATCATTTTCAAGGAAGAGAGCATTGCATTAGAAATTATGGCATGTCTAGAAATTCATAAACATTAGGAAACTCAACATTGAAATTACTCCGGAACAATGATAAGAGGAACTAGAACAAACCACGTTGGGAATTTATACGGGGATCATGGATTCCGATTCTATAGAAGGAGTTTAGCCAACATACATTAAGTAAGCTTTTCTTAGGATTATTACAACATTACAAGACTCCTAGCAATTTCAATCTATAGAGACATAACAAAACTGAGCCATATTTAGGAGGGTGCTCATAGATTCAGCTCATTTAGGCAATTCATCAAACACTAGATATGCAGATTTGACTACAAGGTCCTATGGTGGTAATCCTTCACCCCACAACCAATCCCCACATCAATAGATCACCAATATTAGTTCAACAACCTCCCCACTACCTTTATTGGTACATGCATGCATAAATGACCAACTCCTACTCTCAAGAATCATACTTCCCACTACCTATATTTAGCCCGATTTCAAAAGTGATAGCTAGGGGTAGTACCTTACCTCTTAGAAGAAGACATTGTGAGTTCTTCTCATGACATTCCAAAGCTTGATCAAAGAGTGGAGGGTTAAAGTGAGTGGGCATCACCTTTTCTCTCTAGCTACCTCTCACCTCTCTCTAAAATGCCTGATTTTGCCTTAAAAAACGACCCAATGGCTTTTGATCAAAATAGGGCCAGGTTATAAAACACAAAAAATGGACCTTCTGAACCCAATTCTGCGATCGCAGAGTTCACCATAGAACAGATCTCCGATTTGCGAAAGGGACCACGAAATCATCCTCTAAAACTGGGCTGGCCTCGCGAAGTTTGTGATAGAGTTGCAGCCACAGATTAGTTATGCAATCGCTTAATGTATATGCGAAACCTCCTTCTATAAATTCTCATGTTGATTCTGTGACAGATGTGCGGCCCATGAAACGATTATGCGGTCAGATATCACACAGCGGAACGATTATGCGTTACATGGTTCACTCTACGATAGATATGCGGCTAGTGGAATTGCTTTGTGGTCGCATAATGGACAGTAGAAATTCCATCTTCCAAAAAGTAGCTGGGAGCTGGGTGTGGTTGGCCTACGTGTTCGCGAGGACCTTGTTGCATTCATGTAATACTAGTCTGGGATGGTTCTTCATCGCGTTCGCGGTATGGTATTCATGACTGCAAAGGTATATCTGGAGGCTGTCATCTATTGTGATTCACGAACGTGAGGCATCTGCTGCGTTCGCAAAGGGAAAAGCTAGGCAGACCTTCTAAGAGATGAATGTTAAGACTTTTACCTATTTTATTACATTTTGAGATTTGGAGATTGGATTTGGGCAATTTTAGAAGGGATTTTCATGACTTGGATTGGGGTAAGTGTTTTTGACTTAGATTTGATTATCATTCATGATTCCATCCTTGGTTTCAACATTCAAATGGTGAATCTATGATAGAAACATTGAGGGTTTTGGCAAAACATTTCTAAAGTAAAAATTGGAGATTTGGATGTCGATTTGAGGTCACATTTGGATGAAACATATATATTTGGACTCGTATTGGAATGGGTGTTTGGGATTTATGAGTTTTGTCGGGCTCTGGAGTGCAAGCTCATGTTGAGATATTTTTGGCTAGATTCGAGCCGTTCGGAGGTCGATTTGCGTGGGAAGAGATTTCTAGAGTATTGATTTCGCGTGCTTGAGGTAAGTATCTTAACTATACTTAGTTGAGGCACTAGTTGCCTGAGTTATTAGTAATGGCTACATGCTATGGGTGGCGCACACGTAAAGGGTTGAGCCATGTGCATGCACCGGGGTATTATCGCTCCTTGGGGTACTTCTTAGGCCATGATATAACGTGAATTGACTGCTAAGCTTCATGCTATCATGCTTCTTATATTTGTAACCCCTTTTGTGAGTTAATTGAATCATGTTAGAGGTTATATATATGTTAATCTCTTAATTGAACATGGTAATTGTTATTTTATGATGTAATTGGATTATTTGAGCAATGGTAGTAAACTTTGCACATGCGTACACCTAAGCATGTCACTTATATCAGTCCATCAGTATGTAATTTAATATCCATTATTCATGTTCATGTATTCTTGTATATATGCTTTTTGTATGATATGGATTGGACTGATAGCACGTGAGTGGTCCGTGCGGATCGAGATATGATAACAAGTGAGTTGTCCGTGCAATTGTTATACATGGCACATGAGTTTGCCGTGCAGTGTGTGGATAAGGATCCATCCCTTAGGGTCACCCTCTCATGTTTCTCTCTTTATGGTTTATACGCGGTAAAACTGATTAGTGGTTGGTTATTGCATCTCTTCTTTATTTGCAGTTTCCTTGGATGCATACATGTTTTATTCGGATATGTTCTCTATATGCTGGATCTGGAATGTATACATGCCTCTTTGTCCATATCTTCTTTATATGCTTTTGGTTTTGATTAGTGAGAGCACAATACATATATTCTCTATATGCTGGGTTGTTAATCAATACAGGACTTAGCATATTATCTATTTGTGCACCAATGTAATTTTATCTGTGTTATATGATTATATGGTACCACTGCTATGTACTTGTAAAAATTCATGAGTTGAACAGGTTATTAGCGAGTATCATTGATAATTCTTGCCACTATTACCTCGCCAAGGTTAGTTATGATACTTGCTGAGTACATGGGGTCGGTTGGACTCATACTACACTCTACACTTTATTGTGCATATTCGGGTGTTGGACCCAACCGTGAGCTGCTATGATTTTGTTGGGAGTTATTGAGAGATGAGGTAGAGCTATATTCTGAATGCAGTCTTCGACATCTCTTTCCATTTTAGTTGTTGATATTATCATTCAAACAATATTTTATTTTTTTATTTTTAGACTTGTACTTCTATTGTAGAGTCATAACTCTATATTACTAGTTCTGGGGGATTCTGCGTATTGACACAGTTTATTTTTATCAGTTGGCTTTGGATTTGTATTATTTTCATTAATTCTATTAGCTTGTTCCATAATTTTATTATGCTTGGTTTGCATAACAAGTGAGTTAGGGGTCATCACGACCAGTTGGTGGTTTTAGGTCATGACAAATTGATTGCATAGTGGTTGTGACAATAGTTAGATCACAGAAAGATGTCGATATGAGGGTAAACATGTGGGTTATCTACTGCAAGAAGGTCTGTGTTTTATGGTTCTTCTGATATTTCTATGAAGAATTTTCCTTCTATCTCGTAGAATACCTGAGCTACGATTAGATTACGGATCACTTGAGGAAGTTGGTAGGACTGCCACGTTGTTGAGTAAGCATTGGCTGATAACTTGGAGTGTGATTTGACTATTACTACAACATCCTATGAGGAATTCAGCTGAGTAATAGTGCGAGACCGTGGTAGTTAAGAAAGAAGAGTATTGTCGGATATCAGATGTTGTGTTTTTGTGGCTTCAAACCAAGTGGGGGAATCTACAAACAACGATGAGTTATTTAGGCACATGTTGTTTTAGTTTTCTGGACTAAGGCATGCTTATGGATTAGTTATGACTTGAAGAGGTTGACTTCGAGGATGATTCGAGGAAAGGATTTGGTGGATGCATGATGTACTATAGTTTATTAGTTTATGGAGATCTTGGAATGATTCAGGTTTGATATTTGTTGTGGATGTAGTTGCAAGGGCAAGGATTTACTCGGTCACCTAAGGATGAGGTTGCTTCTTAAAGTATTTGTAAGCTAGGGGAGCACAAGTCGTTCAACGCGTATTGGTTGTACATCAGAGATTAGAGTAGAGTGGATGACTCTCACGAAGGTTCTAATAGGTTCAAGATTCATATGTGTTATATGAGGATTCTCGAATTTGTGTATGGCTAACACTCGAGATTTGCCTTGGATGGTGTCAAGACTTGTGGTATTTATATATAATTATTGATTCTACATTGCTGTATTAGATAGATAAAATAAATAACTTCGGATTCACGGAAGGTCTCTTCAGAGCAGGAATTTCAGTTTGAGGTACTATTGGGTGCATGATAGAGAATAAAGTGGTTTACGAGTCTTAGGATTACGTGGTTTCATATTGGGATCACTTGGGATGAGCCCTGATTGAGGTCCATTTTGTACTTGAAAAGAGAAGTGCTATCTTGAAGGCAAGTCAAGAGGAATCTGAAGAAGTTGGGTCAACTTAGCAGTGATTTGGATCAGCATAGTAATAAAAATGATCGGTTCCTTCGGTATACTAGGGCTTTATAGGTGTTTTGTGGAAATACTTTTGCTTGAAGTCTGCATAACTTGGTTAATTTAGAGGGATTCAGTTAGGATGGCATGGCTATGTTCAAATGGGTATCAAAGGCTCAAGATGGTCTTGACCATGACTTGAGACTGATGTCTTCTATGGGTATAAAAGGTTTTTGCGTATTGCAAGGTTCTCCTGGATTGAGTCAAGTGGAAGGTTCCTTGTTGATGGAGTGTTTATCCTATTTATGATTCGTGGTTGATATCGGAGTTCTTGTATTTTCACACAATAACATTATGGATACGTTGAGTTGTGTGGGACTGGAATTGAATGATCAAGGTTTTAGTCTAGTTCCGAAAATAAAGGTCATGAGTTCTAGATAGCATGGGAGATTTTAGATATTTAAGAGGATGCTAGCACTATCTTGTTGTCACGACCCGGATTTCCCACCCTCGGGAGTCGTGATAGCGCCTACTTGTGAAAGCTAGGCAAACCAATCAACCGAATTATTTACCACGTTCTCATTCGAATCAATTCAACTAAAACCAACCATAAATAAACAACACAATTTAACGAGCGCATAGAATAATTCAAATAAAATCTCTTTTACAAACTACCCAAGATCTGGTGTCACAGTTTCACAGACTGTCTACGAGTACTACAAACAAGGTTTTGAAAGAAATAACAAAATACTGTTTCCGAACTACATGGAAGAAACAGGTAAAGGAAATGGAGTGGAGACGCCAAGATCTGCGAACGTCTGCAGTACTACCTTGGGTCGCCTGATAGTCACAAAGCTGGAAGCCCTCTACTGTCCGACACCTGCGGCACCGGGATCTGCACAAAAGAGTGCAGAGTGTAGTATCAGCACAACCGACCCCATGTGCTGGTAAGTGCCTGGGGTATATACCGTATATAGTTATAACCGTATATACATCTACAACGGGGTATAAAATACATAAATAATTTAAACTGGGAAGGGGAGAACACACATAGGGATAACATATAAATAAAGCAGAACGAATCACCAATGAATAAGGAAGGAAAACTGCAGTAGGGAATGATAACAAGAGCAGTCAATAAACCTTCAACCAATAAGATGAACAAACATGGTACGACACGGCATAAAACAATAAATATGGCACGGCATCACCCTTCGTGCTTTTACTCTCAACCTCACCATAAAACAATAAATATGGCACGACATCACCCTTCATGCTTTTACTCTCTACCTCACAATAAAAGAGTAAATATGGCACGGCATCACCCTTCGTGCTTTTACTCTCAACCTCACCATAAAACAGTAAATATGGCGCGGCATCACCCTTCGTGCATTAACTCTCCCTTACCATGCAACAATGCACATATAACAACAGTGAGATAAAAAAAACAAAATCAATTCTTATGTCAACAATGGTCCCACTGTGCCAATCTCTGACTCAGAAACAATGTTCAATTACTACAGATAATCCATAAGTACGGATAGAACATTCAATTTAGCAAGTAACTAGTCTACACATGGGTATTATGATCAAAGAAGAAAATAAATTACAATGAACGGGTCCCACCCGCATGCTTTAACCCAACGATAACGCATAGGTACTCGTCACCTCACATATACGTTGTCTCCCAATAATTGAGCAAGTAGCACATAGCAAACAAGTCCTAATCCCTCAAGCTAAGGTTAGAACAAACACTAACTTCGCTTTGCAACTGAATTCGAGGTTCCGACAAACCTTTGCCTTGAAACTTTGTGTCCGAAGGCTTCAAATCTAGTCACAAATAATTTAATACACTTAATACACATAGTAGAAACTAATTCCATATGAACTTACAAATTTTCCGGATTAAAAATCCGAAATTTAACTCATAATTTCCAGTGGGGCCCACTTCTCCTAATCGTACAAAACTCACAAAATAGGATAACCCATTCTAATACGACTTCAACAATATAAAATTTGTCGAATTCCGACACCGGATCGACCTCCAACCCTCAAGTCTAAGCTTTAGGGTTTTCCCACAATTTTTTCAATTTAAAATCACCAATTAATTGCTAAAAACAGTGATGAACTGAGGTAATTCCTCAAAAATTTAGTTAGGAACACTTACCCCGAGATTCCTCTTGAAAATCTCCCAATATTTGCTTCAAGATTCGCTTCAATCCGAGTTCTATGGCCCCAAGTATGTTTAAGATGACACAAATTCTTCCTTTAAGAATTTGTTCATGAAAATCTCCTTTGATTATAGTTTTGAGGTTGATTTATGGTGATTCAATGGTGTTTGGAGGTGTTCCTCTTCGTGGGTAACGAAAATGGGTCTTATAGAACAAGATGGACATTGGGCTCTACTTAAAAAGTGTCAAAAATCGGGTTAAAACACCCCTTTCAGGTCGAAAATGCGATCCCCTATGCCAAAAATGCGGCCCGCATTTCACCTTTGCGGTTCGCATTTTTGGTCGCATTTCTCGCCCCAGTTTCTGCCTCACTCTGCGACTTCCAGGTCCAAAAATGCGGTTCACATTTGAGAAATGTGGTTCGCATTTGAGAAATGCGGTTCGCATTTCTGACGCTTCTGCAGATTTTTTCCTCGGCACAAAAATAGGCATAACTTTCTCATACGATGTTCGAATTGGTGATTCTTTTTGCTATGACTCCGAAATTTCGATACGGATCTAATGCTTCAATCAAAACAGAATTTGGAGTTCATGTGCATAATATGATACCACTTTTCCTTGAAGGTACGACATCGACACCTTCTTGAAACGCCAAAGTTAAACTCCATCAACCATCCAAAATCCATTCGAGGCCCTCGGGACTTCAACCAAACACGCCAACATGTCCCATAACATTATTCAAACTTCTTCCAACCTTATGAACGTTCAAATCAACATCATAACATAAAATTCGCATCGGATTCAAGCCTAAGGATCTCAAAATCTTCTAAATCGCTCTTTTGATCTAAACCAGACCAAACCACGTCCGAATGACCTGAAATTATGCACACAAGTCATAAATCACATATCGAAGCTACAGCAACTTTCAGAATTCCATTCCGACCCTCCGATCAAAATCTCGCCTATCAATCGGAAATCGCCAAAATTCTAACTTCACCAATTCAAGCCTAATTCTACACGGAACCGCCAAAACTAATTTCGATCACTCTCCTAAGTCATAAATCCTCTCCCGAAACTAACCGAATCATCGGAATTCACATCCGAGCCTTCTAACTCATAATTCAACATACAGTTGACTTTTACAACTTAAGCCTCCTTGAAAGAGACTAAGTGTCTCATTTCTTACCGATTTCACTCCGAATGCAACTTACTCAATTAAATTACCTAAAACACAGATAATGAAGTATAATGAGACAGAAAATGGGGAAGACGGAGTGGTAACGACGAGATGACTGACCGGGTCGTCACATTCTCCCCCACTTAAACAAACGTTCGTCCTCGAACGTGCTAAGGACTATTCTGAGGAATGTAAATTTCTATGTGTATCATTACACACACTTGTGGGTGATTCTACGTCACCGTAAATTTAGCATGGATCCGACAACACCTACTCAATTGAAGATTATTTCTTTTATCCACATTTTTAAACTTCAAGCCAAATTTCTCACAGCCCAATTAATTCAACACAGCATGCTAGTCTCAACCGGCTGTAGCAACTCGTGCTTGCGCGCCCACCATTTGTATGCCCATAACCACGTCTCTGGTCATGATAGCTGTTCATACTTAATTGCATCATCATCAGTTAACTTCATTTTAACCGAAACCTCGTTTCAAATTTTCACAACACTGCCAGCAATTCGCGAGGCATGAAGACCTCATAATCATTTACACGAATCTAAGAGTCACCTTCAACGCCAACTAGGTACTCACCTTGTAGGTTAAAACTCCCTAATTACAGCACGAATATGGCTAAATGTGCACAGAAATACATAAAAGAATTATCAAATAAGCCTAATAGGCATGGCTCCCCATAAGTACTATAGTACAATGTTAATTCCACACAGGGAAAATTTAAAACACATAATTTTTCATCGCAAGGATCTCGTCCTTATATAACTCCCACCGCGGCTCATAGCCCAGTTTAAGCTTTTCACATCATATTGAAAATGCGAGGATCTCGTCCTCAACTCTGAATCACAAGTAATATGCACATCGTGCCAACCGAAATCTATCCATTTCTCCTTTAAAAGTAATTTCCTTTAATCGAAATCACGACACATAATGAACTCCCATACCGGTAGGGTATATAATTCATAAGGCTTTAATCAATTATCCCGAAATTACATCAAAACCCACTGTAGTGAGTAGCAGAAAGTCACTTTTGGACTCATAGCCCTCTGTAATGTACAAAATAAAATGATAGACATGGCTATGACCATCAAAATCTCCCAACAGGGATAAACACAATGGTGGAGTGCAAAGTCACAAACTCACCATATAAGTCGATTGCCCATAATAGCATCCTCCGACCACAATAGCTGAAATTTCAGGAATCTGGCGCCCGCAACACATCTCATGACGCATATAAATCCTGTTCCAAATCTCGCAATACTGCCATGACGAAAGAGACGTCTAGGAGCTCGTAGCCACCTACCAAATCAATAATTCATGGAGTCTCTCATTCTGTCAAGAACCATTACCTCATTCTGAACTGAATAACATTATTTCCTTTTAATTGCCTTATATAAATCTGATTGCATAGATTTCAGCTCCAATAATCTTGTCTCACTCGGTGCAAGCTGCTCACGCAATAAGCCCCCTCAAGTACCGGCTCAGCTCTCATATGACGCCATCAATGCGCCGACGAACTACGATTTGAACATGACACATAAAGAGGAACAAACTCGGGAAAAGAGTTATCATGTTCGCGTAACGAATAAACGGTCAAACAGATGTTACGAACTCTTCTCAAAGGATGAGAAACAAAATACACAGGAAGAGGTATAGAGGACTGTACTCAACATAACACTGTTGCGGTACACAACCCTATCCACACATGATACCGTTACGCGAGATTAAAAGAATTTCTCATAACCCCTGAACCACTAGTAGAATGAATACTTCATTGGCTAGAACCCCTTTCACTCAACTCATTTCAGAAGAACCATAGCAACACGCAACTGAATTCCCATAACCACAGAAAATACAAACCTCAAGTTGTGGCGTAAACCATCACACCGATTCGACCATTACTAGCCAACCCAACTTCTTTCGATTTACTCTTGACCTGACTTAGAAATATAATAGCTCCATTCATGACATAATAAACTCAATTCGCTCTCACCTCGAGTGACCTGAATCGCGAGACCACATCGTCTCCATACTCATGAACCATCCAGTTCTTTGTTGAATTACCCCTATACATAATCCGCCAACGTACCGGTAACCAGAAACCGCACAAGCAGACAACCACACGATCTAATTGTAAACGGTGGGGCCCTCCCCCACTTAGCTCTAAGCCACCGTCACATAATGTAGATCCCACAACGATTCCTCCTTCTCAATTACAATGATCTCACACCATCAACACGACAGACTTGTCGAAGTCTTTGTTAAGCTTTTCTTGAACATCCTGGATTACAAGTCATAGTCACACATTCGACCTCTTACTGGGTAGCAAGTATTATACCTCGCAGAAGCATCATCAACATCACGCCACCCCTAACTTTCTCACAGGAGATAACCCTCCTGTGGAATTCCTTACCGACATCTTCTAACAACGCTGCATTGGGTACAACTACCCCGTAATCAGCAAATTCTCCTAAATTCGTGCTCGCCCACCAAATGTATAAGTCTGCTCCTTCCCTATTGATATCAGCTGAAAGTTCAAGAATACTTTACGAACTCAAGTCATATTGCACCTGAAACGATAATCAGATCTTCACACCCCTATTCATTTCAAACAAACTCCTTTCTGCCATATTCGATCTTTCTTCATAGGACACCATTTCTCCAAATAAAATACGTAAGCCAAATAACCTTCCATCATGATTCCCAAGCCGTTCTACACTTTCTCAAGGTACGCAGATATCTTACCACAGAATCCATATACTAATCTGTCACTCTTATTTCGGTTAAACCATCTCCTTTAAGCAACTTTTCAACCTCTGCTTCTCATTCTTGGCCTGCTAGTACTTCAAGCACCACGAAACACTTCCTGCCATGTCATTCCTCATACTTTGCTGCTCACGTGTCGCATTAAATCGAAATCCATCTCTGTAGCACCCAAACTAATAAAATGTTACCGACTCTAAGCCCCTTCGAAGATCATCTTTCTCGAGCCATCCAACTTAGAAATACTAAATCTATCTGCACACAGCTATCCCTGGAAACCACCCCTTAGGCACCATTTCACAGCACCATGCCCCGAAGGCAAATTCCAAGAAGACCGTATCACCGACGAACCATAATACGTCCAAACAAGAACGATGACACCGCATCACATTGAAAATCCCATCATGCTTGAAAATATCAAGTCTTGTTACTTCATCAACCAAACATAGACATCTATACTCCGACTGCCTTTCCTTCGCTGGAATTTAACTGCTGAACCTCTAAATCATACACTGAGAAATCCTCCCTTCGAGTCATTCACTGCCGCGTTCCATACATAGGCACTCTACCATTTCGCGAACATTGTATGACAACAACGCATAGACATCGTAAAAATTCGTGCACGGTCTCAAAACCATAGAAGATACGGATACTAAGTTGGAACATAAGAAGCATCCTTCCATAAGACAACTATAATAGCCTGCTCGAACACGCATTTGGCACCACGTCTGTAATACCACTACAACTCTTCGACGCCCAATTGATAACAAGCGCTTCGTGCCGCATATGATTGAGTAGGAAGGAAATAAAGACATAAGTCTCAATAGAATCAAAACGCACGATAAGGATATCAAGAATAAATGTGAAGTTTTTCCAAACTCTGTAGCCTCTGGGGGATAAATACAGACGTCTCCGTACCAATCCCTCATACTCTACCGAGGTTGTCTGTGAACTGTGAGACCCATGTAACCTAGAGCTCTGATACCAACCTGTCACGACCCGGATTTCCCACCCTCGGGAGTCGTGATGGCACCTACTTGTGAAAGCTAAGAAAGCCAATCAACCGAATTATTTACCACGTTCTCATTCAAAATCAATTCAACTAAAACCAACGATAAATAAACAACACAATTTAACGAGCGAAATGCATAGAATATGTCAAATAAAATCTCTTTTACAAACTACCCAAGATCTGGTGATCAGAGTTTCACAGACTGTCTACGAGTACTACAAACAAGGTTTTGAAAGAAATAACAAAATATTGTTTCCGAACTACATGGAAGAAACAGGTAAATGAAATGGACAGGAGACACCAAGATCTGCGAACGTCTGCAATACTACCTTGGGTCGCCTGATAGTCACAAAGCTGGAAGCCCTCTACTGTCCGACACCTGCGGCACCGGGATCTGCACAAAAGAGTGCAGAGTGTAGTATCAGCACAACCGACCCCATGTGCTGGTAAGTGCCTGGCCTAACCCCGGCGAGGTAGTGACGAGGCTAGAACTAGACTCCAGATAGACCTGTACAGCTATAACCGTATATGCATCTACAACGGGGTATAAAATACATAAATAATTTAAACTGGGGAAGGGGAGAACACACATAGGGATAACATATAAATAAAGCAGAACGAATCACCAATGAATAAGGAAGGAAAACTGTAGTAGGGAATGATAACAAGAGCAGTCAATAAACCTTCAACCAATAAGATGAACAAACATGGTACGGCACGGCACGGCATAAAATAGTAAATATGGCACGGCATCACCCTTCGTGCTTTTACTCTCAACCTCACAATAAAACAGTAAATATGGCACGGCATCACCCTTCGTGCTTTTACTCTCAACCTCACCATAAAACAATAAATATGGCACGGCATCACCCTTCGTGCATTAACTCTCCCTTACCATGCAACAATGCACATATAACAACAGGGAGATAAAATAAACAAAATCAATTCTTATGTCAACAATGGTCCCACTGTGCCAATCTCTGACTCAGAAACAATGTTCAATTACCACAGATAATCCATAAGTACGGATAAAACATTCAATTTAGCAAGTAACTAGTCTACACAGGGGTACTATGATCAAAGAAGGAAATAAATTACAGTTAACGGGTCCCACCCGCATGCTTTAACCCAACGATAACGCATAGGTACTCGTCACCTCACATATACGTTGTCTCCCAATAATTGAGCAAGTAGCACATAGCAAACAAGTCCTAATCCCTCAAGCTAAGGTTAGAACAAACACTAACTTCGCTTTGCAACTGAATTCGAGGTTCCGACAAACCTTTGCCTTGAAACTTTGTGTCCGAAGGCTTCAAATCTAGTCACAAATAATTTAATACACTTAATACACATAGTAGAAACTAATTCCATATGAACTTACAAATTTTCCGGATTAAAAATCCGAAATTTAACTCATAATTTCCAGTGGGGCCCACTTCTCCTAATCGTACAAAACTCACAAAATAGGATAAACCATTCTAATAAGACTTCAACAATATAAAATTTGTCGAATTCTGACACCGGATCGACCTCCAACCCTCAAGTCTAAGCTTTAGGGTTTTCCCACAATTTTTCCAATTTAAATCACCAATTAATTGCTAAAAACAGTGATGAACTGAGGTAATTCCTCAAAAATTTAGTTAGGAACACTTACCCCGAGATTCCTCTTGAAAATCTCCCAATATTTGCTTCAAGATTCGCTTCAATCCGAGTTCTATGGCCCCAAGTATGTTTAAGATGACAAAAACTCTTCCTTTAAGAATTTGTTCATGAAAATCTCCTTTGATTATAGTTTTGAGGTTGATTTATGGTGATTCTATGGTGTTTGGAGGTGTTCCTCTTCGTGGGTAACGAAAATGGGTCTTATAGAGCAAGATGGGCATTGGGATCTACTTAAAAAGTGTCAAAAATCGGGTTAAAACACCCCTTTCAGGTCGAAAATGCGATCCCCAATGCAAAAAATGCGGACCGCCTTTCACCTTTGCGGTTCGCATTTTTGGTCGCATTTCTCGCCCCAGTTTCTGCCTCACTCTGCGACTTCCAGGTCCAAAAATGCGGTTTGCATTTGAGAAATGCGGTTCGCATTTCTGACGCTTCTGCAGATTTTTTCCTCGGCACAAAAATGGGCATAACTTTCTCATACAATGTCTGAATTGGACGATTCTTTTTGCTATGACTCTGAAATTTTGAATACGGATCTAATGCTTCAATCAAAACAGAATTTGGGTTCATTTGCATAATATGATACCACTTTTCCTTGAAGGTACGACATCGACACCTTTTTGAAACGCCAAAGTTAAACTCTATCAACCATCCAAAATCCATTCGAGGCCCTCGGGACTTCAACCAAACACGCCAACATGTCCCATAATATTATTCAAACTTCTTCCAACCTTCAGAACGTTCAAATCAACATCATAACATCAAATTCGCATCGGATTCAAGCCTAAGGATCTCAAAATCTTCTAAATCGCTCTTTTGATCTAAACCAGAGCAAACCACGTCCGAATGACCTGTTTGCACACAAGTCATAAATCACATATCGAAGCTACAGCAACTTTCGGAATTCCATTCCGACCCTCGGATCAAAATCTCGCCTATCAACCAGAAATCGCCAAAATTCTAACTTCACCAATCCAAGCCTAATTCTACGCGGAACCTTCAAAACTAATTCCGATCACTCTCCTAAGTCATAAATCCTCTCCCGGAACTAACCTCGAATCATCGAAATTCACATCCGAGCCTTCTAACTCATAAGTCAACATACAGTTGACTTTTACAACTTAAGCCTCCTTGAAAGAGACTAAGTGTCTCATTTCTTACCGATTTCACTCCGAATGCAACTTACTCAATTAAATTACCTAAAACACAGATAATGAAGTATAATGAGACAGAAATTGGGGAAGACGGAGTGGTAACCCACGAGACGACTGACCGGGTCGTCACACTTGTATCGCCTGAGAAGGATGTATGTTGTAGAAGACACATTGTGTATTGAGTTGTTGATGCTTTGCTAGTACTACTAAAATTGCATGGTTGGTAACCATTGATGTAAGTAGCAATTCTACTTGACGTGGAGGATTTATGGGGTATTTCTCGTGAGGTGATTGTATATGCATGACATGCAGTTATTTAGGTGGAAGAGTTTGAGTTCGGGTATGGAGATTTTTGTATTCATGAGATTTAAAGATTAGATCTTCTTAGAGGAAGTATATCCCTTTGATTGCGGACTATGAACATGTGTTTAGGGTTAGACAGCTGATTGTATGTGTTACGGATAGACCACTGTGGACCTTTGGGAGGCTATGTACCTAATCGAAATTGTCATATTGGTAGGCCTAATGGGTATGTGTATTCTGCACTAGATTGGATTTGTTTATTCAGCACAACAATTTCTAGGGGTGTGTCATCGGTTAGAGTTGATCTTATTCATGCCCTGATTTGTTCCCTGTGTTACTCTCTCATGTTACGATGAGTTTTGAGACTATTTGACTACACGCATGATGTGGTCCTGTTTAGGCCTTATGGCGGTATTAGAGCGAGATGGCTCTTGAGATGTTGAATTGCTTATTGCACCTTAGTCGTGCTTTGCCTATCTGTGGTATATTGTGTTATCCCTCTCTCCGTGGCTATAGTCACGCACTTCACGTGCTTGCTGTTGATACACATATATTCATTGATTGTGAGCATTATGGCTCGATAGGTATGCCATGTGAACTGAAATATTTGGATCGGGTTACACTCTGCAGCGTAGGTACAATTAGATACGGTTCCTTCTGCTTATTTTGTGTGTCTTGTTTATCCCTTCTGGGATGGATTCATATCATTATGCTTTTGCGGTTGAATCTGTTGAACTTGTTGGACAGTTCTCTTATTTGGTTCTCCTTCCATTATTGGCTACATTCGAGTTGTTGCCGGTTTGGTGCAAAGAATGTGTCATATGTTATATGGTTCTAGGTTGCAGTTGGAGTGGCATGTTGGCCGAGCAGTTTATACTCAGTGAGACGAGGTTATTAGATCTAGAATTAGTGCTATCGGATTCAGATAATGAATGTTTGGAAGAAGAATGTTAGTAGTCAGCTCAGAATTTGGCAACAGTTTTTGTTGGGTAAGAGAACACCAAGGCTTGTTGATTGGAGTGGTGGTTATGAGTTTTTATACATTTATTTTAGCATCAACAATGTCGTGAAGGTTTGGAATAAGGTTTTATTTAATAAGAGGTATATTATCGGTACCAGATTTGGAAATGGGCAGCTAATGTGATAGGAAGATATTGCTATGAGTATATAAGTTATGTGGTACATCATGTGGTTATATCTTGGGAGTATATTTTGACTTGGTGCAGTTTGTGGGGAATGAGACAGTGTGTATATATATACATATATATATATATATGTATATATATATATATATAGGAATTGAATCTTCGAGGGAGATTCGTAAGCTGGAATTTGGTTCAAGGGCTTATGGGCCAGGATGAAGGAAGAATCCTTAGTTAGGATTGTGTTAACACACTCATATGGATTGGGTGATGTGATATCACCCATTGGTATGTGTATGATGAGTTATTACTATGATTTGATGACTTTGGAACGACTCTTGGCACGTTCGAGGACGAACGTATATTTAAGTGGGGGAGAACGTAACGACACGACCGATTGCTTTGAGATTTTGCATTTCATTCCGAGGTTTGAGACTTTGAGTAGCTTCATATGATACACCGTGACTTGCATGTATGGTTGGTTTTGATGTTTGAGAGGTTGGGAATTGATTGGTAGAGTGATTCTCAATTTGGAAGCTAAGAGGCAACCAACGTTTGACTTTTGAGTAAACAAACTCGGAATCAAGATTTGAAGGTTTCAATAGGTTCGTGTGGTGATTTTGTATACAGGCGTGTGTTCGGATTTGGATTTAGATATTCCTAAAAGGTTTTGGCTTTATTTGGTGAAAGTTGGAAATTTGAAGAATTTGAGAGTTCACAGGTTTTACCGGGAGAAGACTTCGTTGTTATCGAACTCCTATTGTGGTTTTGAGACATTGGAAAGGTTCGTTAGTTGATTGGGGCTCATACAAAGTTTGATTGTGAACCGAAATGTCTACGTGTGAGTCAGACGTGTTCGATGAAGTAAGATATGTTTGAAACTTAAGAGAATGATTTGATCTTCGATTCTTGGGTTTGATGTGATTTGTGGTGCTTCGAGCTATGGATAAGTTTGTATAATGTATTTGTACTTGTTGGTATGATTGAACGGGGTCTTAAGGGGCGCTAGTATATTTTGGGTCAATGGTTGGGAGACTAGTTAAGTTAAAGATTTAGAGTTTGACCAAGGTCAACATAGGGTCAAGACAACCTCTTTTAGGTGTTTTGAGTGCGCGAGCAAGTTCGGAGCATATTTTACGATAGAAATGCATTCATGATTTATGTCCGAGAGGTTTTGGATGAGTTTCGGGTGCTAAAACTAAGATTTGCAATTGCTGAATTTTCTTGTGCGATAATTCAGCAAATACCGGTTATGTCCCTAAGTTCCTCCATAAATTTTAGACTTCCTTTAAATCTTCAAAACATCATATATCTCTCATTTTAAAGCCAAATTGGGTGATTCAAAAGGCTATCTTGGGTGGAATCTCGTAAGGATTGTGTTGGGCTGGTCCGAGGTAAGTTTTGGGATCATCTACCATCTAATTCAAACAGGGACAACTGCTGCATTATTTTTAATTATTTCGGGATTTAATCACTTTTCATACAAAGTTTTGGGCTCGGGAAGAGTCGATTTTTGAGGAGATTTTCAATACTAGTTTGTGGATAAGTAATTTCTACTTGAATTTGATTATATATCTTGTTTTCTCTTCGATTTATGCACTAAGAAAATGGAATTTTGAAGTGAAATTTGGAATTATTGTTCACACTTTACAAGAGTGTATTTTGAGGATTTGACAACCGATTTGGACCCAAATTTGGAAACTAACTATATATTTGGACTTGGGCAGGTTATGGATCATCAGAATTTGGTATTGATTCCTGATCTCAGGCATGGGTTGCCGGGTTAACTTTTATTGGTTTTTTGGGAATTCTTCTAAGATCGAAACTTTATGGAATGGGATCGCTTCCTATAGCATTGAATGAGTTCCTTGGTTGATGATTGAATTGTATTTGCATGATTAGAGGTCTAGAGCTAGGTATTCACTCGATTTGAGGTTAAAGGCTAGACCGGATAAGGTAAGTATCCTGCCTAATCTTGTTGTGAGGGAATAACCCTTAGGATGTAACCTTATCTTTCTACGTGGAATGTGTGAGAACCAACATATATGTGATCTAACGGACGTATAAGTGGGTGCTATGTGTGATTCATGACCGGAGTGATCTTTAGGTTGTATCACACCTTGTTATAGATAATGTCACTCTTGCTATCATGCTTTATGTGTTTGTATGACTACGTGAACTTCTCAAATCATGAGAAAGATCATGTGTAGGTATTGATTTCTGATTTGAGCATGATACTCATTATTGCATGGCATATTCGCCTAATCTGAGCTGTAGTTATACACTTTGAACATGCATACACTTCTGCATGCTATTATCACTCCATAAATATGTGATTTGATATTCGTAGTTCAGATGCATGTATTCTTGTATATACTTTCTACGTCATGGACTAGATTGATCGCACGTGAGTTGTCCGTGCGGTTGTTATGATTATAGCACGTGAGTTGTCTGTGCGGTGGTTATGACTATGGCAAGTGAGTTGTCTGTGCCACACATCGATAAGGATCCATCCTCCTAGGGTCGTCCTCTCATGTTTCTCCTTGATAGCGTACACAAGGATTATGATAGACTGATATGTGACTGGACTTTCCGTATCTTCTCTATATGCAAACTCCTTACTTGTATATATAATTTCAATGCATATCTTCTTTATATGCTAGCTACGTAATGTGTACATGCCTTTTATGCATATATTCTTTATATGCTGCCTTACTTGATTAAGTGATTCACGGTACATATATTCTCTATATGTTAGTCCATGTAACTTGACTTGTTTATTCATGCAAATATTCTCTATATGCGACAAATGGTAGTTATTTGATATTTCATGCATATTTTCTTTATATGCAATTGCTAACGGTTATTTGATATTTATACATACCTTCTTTATATGCCACATGATTGATGAATTGATTCACAATACATATCTTCTCTATATGTCAACCTGGGTAACTTATTGTGCTTATTTGTGCATATATTCTCTATGTGCAATTGTTGATAAATTAATGATGTTAGGTGCATATTTTCTCTTTTCTATATGTTGAGTTGTTAAACTAGTACGAAACTTGTGCATATCTTTTCGATATGCAATTGTTGACAAGTTAGTTGATATCAAATTTATATCTTCTCTATATGTTAGACTGTTAGTTTGGTTAAAATACTTGTGCATATCTTCTCCATGTGCACCGATAGCCTTAACTGTACTTCATTCTTAGCTTTTGATATTGTTGTTGTATACATATATATGTCATTGAGATGTACAAGTTAAGTAAAGTGAGTATCTTTGACTTAAATCCTCGTCACTACTTCATCGAGGTTATCCTTGATACTTACTAAGTTCATGGGGACGTTCATACTCATACAACACTTCTACACCTTGCGTGCAAATTTTGGAGCTGAGTTGTTGTGGATGACGAAGGCTAGCATTGAATTTGCACCAGTGATCCAGATATAAGCCATAACTTTTTCAAGGTAGTTTAGGAGTTATAATTTTATTTATGTAAACTTCAAATAGATATTGTATTTATTCTTTGTACCAGAGTTGTATTCTTAATCTTAGACGCTCATGACGTGTAATACCAATCTTTGGAATGGAATCCAGGTATCTCATTCTTTGATTATTGATGATCTTTTATTCTTTATTTGGCTTATCAATCGGGTTATGTTAGCTTTCATCATGACTTGGTGGAATTTCGGGCCGTGACCGCTTAAAAATGTCCCTTCCTCCGAGGAGAATCCTTCGAAAGTGGATGAACTCCCTACTTATTGGGCTCTCTTCATTGGTCATGTGGTTTTCTCAATCCCACTAAATCTGGGATCCCGACTCGAACAACTTTCAAAGTTTTCATATGGTTGTCCAAAAAATATCTAATTTTGAGCAAGCTCAAACTGAAGTTTTAGGTCACCATGATCAGCAAGTGCTTTGTTCTTTTCAACCGGAAGACCAACTCTCTCAACATCTGAAGATTCAAGAGCCATCTCGAGGGATCTGTTTCTCTCTCTCCCTCTCTCTCTCTCCCAACAATTTGAGATCATTTGTGTCTCGGGTGAACTCTTGAATTAGGTGGCCTGAATAAACATCTAAGCAAGCGACTCTTTTAGCTCCTGAATTTTTCCAGTAACCTTAGAAAATTGCTCAGCGGAGGAATAACCTTATTCCTTCTTCTCAGTCTTAGATGAGAATCATCCATAATACTAGTAGGAATGATAATGCCATTCCATTCTATCGGGCTATCGAAACTAGCTTGTGCAAATGATGCTGCATCAGTCTCCAGAGTCGAAGTGGGTGCATCACCCACCCAGGAATTCTTTTTCATCATGCTCTTCACAAGAATAGGGACGTTTTATGGTTCGTCTTGGTTGGGAAGTTAACTATTCTAGGGATTGTCTCGGGGACTGCTCTGTTCATCCCCAGATTCTTTCTTCCTCTTGTTGGACCTTGTCTTCTTTCTCGGATCGCTGACATGATCACCTTTCAAAATAATACTCGATGGACACTTCTTCTTCTGCTTTTGAGCGGCTAACTTCAAGATATGGTATGTGCTTCATTAAATGATTTCGGGATCTAAATCAAGGCCCAGATGTTGAGTTTTCTTGGACAAAGATCTACCGTAATGAAAGGAAGATAAGATTACGGAATGTCAAATGGAAGAAGATAATAGTTCGGAAACGTACCGAGGTGCTTAGCCTTCCATCTAGAAATTTCAGAGATATACTTCCAAGGCCTCGTATCCACGGGAGAAGAAGACAATATCTGCTCCACCCGTTCTTTGATACCGGAGACTTCTTCAATCATTTTCACAGTAGCTGAGATTCAAAAACTAAAGATTACTAGTATAATTTCGGAGCAAAGAAGAAACTTATTTTAATTATCCCACTTCTTCGGAACAGAAGATCTCCTAATTGAACTAAATCTCGAATCGATACATAACTGATCTATCATAACAACCCGGTAAAAGTTTGAAGAATAGAAATGGATGAGATATCAAAGAGAGAAGTCTGTTTCGGCTAGTGTTGACAAAAAAAAAAAAGAAGGCATGCTACGAGACTCTAGATACTTGGACCAGTTGATGGCATTCCTCCCGTACAGAAGAAAGTGTTCCAACCAGTTGATATAAGGAATATTTTAATTCCCTATTTTCCCTTGTGTTTTGTTCCAAATGGCATGACCCTCTAAGAAGATTAATTGTTTGGGTAGCATTTTCGAAACTATGAGCTCTATAATGGAAGCATCTTCCTTGATGATATTATTTCATTTTGAAGAAGAATAGGTTTTTGTATTTATAGGCACGAAATCAACATCATGGGATCATCATCAAGAATTCCCTGAGTCATTATTGTTTCAAAAACCACTATTAATGTCATCTCTGATAAAGATTTATCATGTATCTTCAAGAACTAAATGTAAATATTGCAAGTCGCTTCAATCTCAGAACACGTCCCATTAATTTCGGGATAAGGTATCTGACACAATTTCTTTCCTGCCAAAAGATTTTTCATGTTGCAAGAACTTCTAGGGAACTGTTCGAAAAATGAAGGGACTGTCTATATTGGTAAAAGACAATCTTGACATATGGAACATATGAGGCAAGTATTGCCTAGTCAGCACCATGTCAAACCGGAAGGATGTAAATGTCTCGATCCAAAATCCCACAAAAGGTCGTGATAGCGCCTAACCTACTTGCTAGGCAAGCCAACACTAACAACAGTACTAGAAACCAATTATTGAATCATTAACATTGTTTGATATAAATGGAAGTGGAATATGTCTCAATATAACATCATGATATACACAAATCCAAGACAGGGTCCAAACACGAGCACAACTGTCGAAACAACGCCCTAAACTCAGTGTCACAATATCACGAGCATCTAACAAGAGTAAATGGTCTCAACTAACTGCATCATCTATATGGAAGTAAGTAAATAGACGAAGAATAGATAAAACAAAGGAGGGAAACTCCATGTACTGTGAATTGAACAATAGGGCAGTTGATCGCGAAGTCTTAATGCAAGTGCCTAGATAGCTGGATGGTACAACGGATACCAACCTCATAATCTGCACAAAAATGTGCTAAAGTGTATTATGAGTACAACATCACGGTACTCAACAAGTACCAGTGTAGCCTCGAAAAAGTTGTGACGAGGGGTTGATACTGACACCTACTAATAACTGAATAAGTATATGAAAACATAATTAGAACATGTGATAAGGCATGATATCATTAGTCAAATCCAAAAGAAAACTACAGTAAATCAAGAATTTAGTCATGCTTTTTAAACAAAGAGACGGAATACAATATAAGCTTTCTCAATTCTTTTCCTTATCATGATACGAGCCAATTAACATTTTTATGTATATAAGAGCTACTGCATGAGTCAAAGCAACCAATGCATGCTCAAGATCCGATATTAAAAAATATATATAAGAGCTATTGCATGAGTCTAAGCTACAAATTCATGCTCATGATCCACTCTCAATACTTCACAGAACAAATCCATGAGCCTGACACTGGACAAGTGTCCAAACTTAGCACCAATCTGGGTAATTGCACTCATATGGCCCAAATTAACATGGGTAATCACCTGACTCTGGAGGGATGGATCCATATGCAAGCGCCATTGCGGAGTGCAACCCGATTCACTTATAATATCATCAATAATAAATATTCTCTCACAATTTTCTTGGTTCCAAAATTCTTAACCTTCCTCAACATCCAACTCTCCAACTCATGTATATGCATATGAGGTGTTATGATGAAAATGCACCATGGTATACTAATAAATGCGGATGAATAATAACACGAATAAGAGATGGTTATGGCTAATCATATAATTTCACTTTTCATAATAGTTCAATATGTTCATTTAATATCCCGAAGTTTGATCATGGTATCAAACAGAGCAACGAAGCCAATAATAACTAAATGATAAGTCAAGTATGGCTAGAACATGAATACGACCAAATCCACAAGCCAAAACCTAAGCATGGTTTCCAATCATGATTTGGATTCATCACGTAGTCATAGAATTAAAGAAAGGTAAGCAATTCAAATCCTCGAGTGCCAAGTTTCACTTCTCCTCATTTTCAAGAATGATCTCCAACACGAGCATTAACCTCTCATTATGAACATTTAAGAGTTCTTCTTGATTTTGATCAAGTGCCAAAGAAGGATTTATGGCTCCAACCTCTAAGGGAGGTTCTTGGCTATCATCCACTTCCAAGGCTTTTTAGACATCTAAAACGTCAAGAATTTCTCCCATTTGTGAGTTCAATCTTTCAAGCGTCAAATAATTTTGGAGACTAGTTTCCAAAAGCTCGAATTCTCCATTTTGACTATGCTCACTTTCTTTCACTTCCATATCGCTATAATTATCATAAAAAAAAATAGAATCATCATAGCGGGGATTCGAGGAAGGGACAAACAAATAAGCACAATTAGTCCAATGGCTATCTTGACCATCAAATCTATCGCATATACTCTACTCATAGGTTTGAGATTGTGCGCACAATCCGCCCCTGGGAGAATTTAAATAATTTTGCCGTGAGTGTGGTCCTCCACAATAAGGATAAGCGTCATCAAAGTATGAACTACTACCATGCCACCAATTTTTATTACATGATGCCATTTTTCAAAAACTAAGAAAATATACAAGAAACTAAACAAGAAAACAAAAACAAAAAAGTAAACAAAGACAAGAAAAATAACTTCACAAATATTAACAAGTTTGGACACAAATTAGTATGCTTATTTCTCAAACAACCTAAATGCATCAAATTATTACCCAGCAACGGTGCCAATTTTGATGATGTTCAAATCCACTACTAAAAATTAAGCGGACATGGCCGCATGCAATATAATATACCCAACTATGAGTCGGGGTCAAACCCCACAAAGAACAATATGTAGGCAATTAAGCAATGTAAGAGAATAATCGCTTGTTATGCTAAGCCAAATACTTAAAAGGGTTTTGCAAAACTATTTGTGTCTAAATGCAAAAAATTAACCTAGAAAGCAAATAAAATGATCAATGGCTACAAGCAAGGATACACGGGAATTATACTTGTCACGACCCCAAATCTCCCACCTTTGGGAGTCGTGATGGCGCCCACTAATGTGAGCTAGGCCAGCCAATAATTAACTTCATTAATAAGTCATCATACATAAATAATCATTCATAATTTACAAAACCAAATTTAGTAACAAAATGCGGAAATATTGTATATATATATATACATGTCGTCTTTCCTTTACAAAGTCTACCCAAGAACTGGTGACACAGTTTTCACAGACTGTCTAAGAATGCTACATACAATAGTCTTGAAAGAAATGTCCAAAAATACTGTTTCCGAACTACATGGAATAACAGTCAAAAGGATAGACAGATGACGCCAAGATCTGCGAACGGCTGCAGTACTACCTTGGGTCGCCTGGGAAGTCACGCCAAAAATCTGGAAGTCCTTTACTGTCCAACACCTGCGGCGCCGGTATCTGCACAGAAAGTGCAGAGTGTAGTATCAGCACAACCGACCCCATGTGCTGGTAAGTGCCTGGCCTAACCTCGGCGAGGTAGTGACGAGGCTAGACCGGACTCCAGATAAATCTGTTAAACTTAAACACATATACAACTACAGCAGATAACAAAAGTACGTCAACCCAAAATAACCAGAGAAAGAAAAGTGTACATCGCAATATCAAATCAATGAAAAACAACAAGTCTCGTGGCAGGCGTGCCACCCGCCCTCTTTTCACAATAATCTGTGGTAGGCGTACCACCCGCCCCTCATATATAATTCCTTGTGGCAGGCGTGCCACCCCCCTCATTTCATAACATTCTGTGGTAGGCGTACCACCCGCCCCTCATATATAATTTCTCGTGGCAGGCGTGCCACCTGCCCTCATTTACACATCATCACAGCAATCACAAACAATTCCCATACAGTGGAATAATGCATCACATCAAACTCCCCTTGGGGATATAACATTACCAACATCCAACCTGGCCAGGGAAAATAACTTTAACCAAACCATACTCGACTCATGTTTAACTAAGTCCACAGTAATAATTTACTACCACCTATGTTTATCAATTAACTCCTCCCCCAACCCGTTTATCTTTTTGTTAAACCTAGACACAATACTATTGTTATGACACCGGACTCTTTTAGACTCTCGTGGACTCCTAAGACACTACCCATGACTGAAACACGAAACCATTAATCATCTGTTAACAACCACTTACTTAACTAATTCATTTGTCAAGCTAAGTTATAATAAAAGAGTTATTCATATTCATCACCATAATCAACAGGAACATTCACAACGTTCAATTCATGTACTGGGCTTATCATTCGCCCTTAATTCATAATATCCTGTGGCAGGCGTGCCACCCGCCCCTCACATACATCACAATGATTTCCACGGATATCATCCGGTAGTTAGGAACATTATTATCCTTTGCATCTCAGCAACATCATCAATATCATTCAACAATGATAACATTAATATACAATAATCATCAACATACGACTCACGGTCATGTTTAACACCAAAGTATAGGTACCCGTCACCATACCTATACAATGTTCTCATCAAAGAGCAATTAGCATATAGCACATAGTTCCTAATTCCTCAAGCTAAGGTTAAGACGGACACTTACCTCGCTTGGCAACGAATTCAAGGTTTCAATAAACCTTAGCCTTGACACCTTGCGTCCAAAGGCTCCAAATCTATTCATAAACAATTCATTACATTCAATACCCACAATGGAAACAAATTTCCATTTAAATTTACAAGATTTACGGGTAAATTCCCGAAATTTGACTCAAGGTCAATAGTGGGGCCCATTTGGCGAAATTGTTCGAAATTCATAAAATGTAATTACCCATTACAATGTGGGTCCATGCATCTCAAATTTGTCCAAATCCGTCATCGGATTGACTTTAATCCCCAATTTCATATTTTCAGAAATTGAGAAGAACCCTAGGTTCTTCTCTTTCACAATTTCGTGAGTTTACAATGGGAGTAAGCATGGAAAACAATAATTTAAGAGGGATTTAGGGTATAGAATACTTACCCGATGATTCTCTTAAGATTCCCTCTCTATTTATTCCCAACTTCACTTCAATCTTCTTCTCAAAAGCCTCAAATATTTTCAAGATAGTGTAACCCCTTTTTGTTTGCAAGATTAATCAGGTAATCTTCTTTGCATGTGTGTTTTGGGGTTGATTTCTAGTGATGCCTTGCTCTCGTGGGTATTTGCGTATTGTATTTCAGAAGTACCCCAAATGGACCCTAGGTCCTATTTATAGTGGCTTAAAAAAAATCGGGCAAAAGTACTGAACCAGGGCCATTTCGCGACCCCTTTGTGCATTTCGCGGTTCGCATTTCTCACATGCGAACCGCTTTTCCCATCGCGGAACGAGCAAAAGGATGCCCAAGGTTCTGCCCAATTTCGCGACGCCCAGGTGCAGTTTCGCGATTCGCTCTTCAAGTTCGCGAATCGCGAACTCACCGCGAAGTCAGCCCAATGTTTCTGTCCGTGTTCGCGACTGCCTTTGTCATTTTCGCGGTTCGCTTTTTGATTATGCGAACCGCGTTTTTGGTCGCTTTTCTCACCTGAAGCTTCTGCTTCACTTCGCGATGGGTTGAGGGTGTTTCGCGATTCGCTTATCCAAAAAGCGAATCGCTTTTTGGTCGCAAACCTAGTCAGCCAACTGACCTCTTTTTCTTGCTTTACTAATTTAAGTCTATCTTTTCCATACGAAGTCCGATTTGGACGATTCTTTTTGCTACGGCTCCGTAATTTCAATACGGAGCTAATTCCTCAAACTAAATTGAATTTGGAGGTCGTTTACTAATTTTAAAGTCAAGTACACCAGAAAGTATAGCGTTGTCGCTTCATGAAGCGACGAACTAAGTCCCGTTAACCATTCAGAATTCATCCGAGACCCCCGGGACTTACTCTGAACATGCACACATGTCCTATACTCTTATTCAAATTTGTTCCGATCATTGGAACACTAAAATAAACATCAAATCATTAGGCTTGCATCAAAATCAAACCTATGGACTCCAAGGATCCTTAAATCGATCCTTCGATTCGAACCTGACCAAACCATATCCGAATGGTCTGAAAATTTTCACGCAAGTCCAAAATTACATAAGGAGCCTACAGCAACAGCCGGAATTTCATTCCGACTTCCGGATCAAAATTTCACTTATCGACCGGTAACTCAAACTTACTCGATTCAAATCTGGTGTTGTTCGAGGTCTATCAAATATATTCCGGTCACTCGTCTAAGTCATATGTTCTCTCCCGAAGCTAGTCGAGCCGTCGGAATTCAAATCCGAGTCTTCTAACTCAATAGTCACTCCACGGTTGACTTTCGTGACTTAGACTTCCTTAAATGAGACCATGTGTCCCATTCTTTTTGATTTACTTCGAGTACAACTTACTCGATTTAATTTCACACAATATAATAAATGAAATAACTCGGGGCATGAAGAGTGAGTCATCACAATACTCAAGTAAGGATCCAAAGTATTTAACGATTTTACAAATATGAGCGAGTTTATGTTAATTAGCCTTGGATAATAATTTTTTATTAGCTTCTTTCGAAGATTAACAAGACTCCCTAATTGAATTATCCCTAATATAATAAAGAGGATTAAGTGCACCCGATTTGGCTACAAGTAGTTCAATCATATCACTATGTAGAATCTATAAAATGAGGATTATTGCCTCAAGTTCTTGTTAATTAATCTTTTTCAACCCCAAATTACCTTTTCAATGATTAATTCGAAGTTTATGGGCGAGTCCTAAGGTTAGCTAATCCATTTGGAAACATTAAAGTAGAAGAATAATTAAGAAACAATAACTCACTTCAATATTTAAGGAAAATCATTTAATATATAAGCATAACAAGATATTTAATCCACACTTTAAATATGAATATTCCCATAAATAAGATTCATGTGTTGAAAAAAATAATACACACTTAGATATTCAATATAAAGTAAGAAAATGAAGAAATGAGTAAAAGTGGGTAAGAAATTCTCAATCAAAAGCTTCAAATCTTCAAGTCCCAAGTGTGCGTGCAAGAATCATCGCTCCAAGACTTGTGTTTTCTAGTCAAGAAAACCAAAAATAAGCGAAAGATGTCAGCCCAAATGGGCTAGGTCATGTATTAAAGGGCTTGAGCCAAAATATGTGAAATTACAAAAGTGCCCAGAACTGAAAGTCAATATTCGCATTTGCTAAGGAAGGTTCGCATTTGTGAACCTGGACTCTATTGTTGGCCATCACATTTGTGATCCAAAAGTTCGATTTTGCGAACTAGGCCCTGTGCACTTGTTTTAGCATTTGCGATTACGGAGTTCGCATTTGCGAAGGTTGACTTGTCTGGTTGACTTCGCATTTGCTATCCTACCATCGCATTTGCGGCTTCTGCTATAGTAACTGAGACTTTGCATTTGCGACCTTCTACTCGCATTTGCAATATCTGAGGCCATTTTTCATATTTCTTCTTTATCACTTCTTTTTGACTTGTTTTCACTTGGTTTCTTTCCCGATAACTTCTAAATCATATAACCCTGTAAAATAGAAGTAAACGACATTGAATACACTATTTTATCAAGCAAGCGTAGAAAAAATCTAAGATTAAAGAAGAGATAAATTGGTAAAATACTAATTTATTAAACCCCCAAACTTAAGCTATTGCTTGTGCTCAAGTAATCCAAGCATAAGATCTCCTTCCAAATAATCAACTCAATAAAACACCAACATAATACTAAGTCAAAAAGTCCACTTTAAGCACAAACACAAGACTTTGATTGGTACTAAGAATTAATCTAAAGCATATGAATCACCAAAAACTTCTCATAAATTTCATTACAATTCAAGTGCTCTCACACCATGCTAATTAAAATAGCAATCAAGTCATGACACTAAATCTTCAAAATTTTCCTCATTATCACATTGTTCATTCCTCCCAATTGGAAATGGGGTTAAATTCATAAATCAAATCTCATGTGCCCTCACACTTGTGGAACGCAATTTAAATCGTAAATGGGATATCAAATCGAAAGAATTAACTCTCTCCCACAAAGATGCTCAAATGCAAACAAGTAGTGCCGTAGGCTTACCCTTCATGTATTTTTCACTAATATAGACATACTCGGTCCAAAATCAAGTAGGAGTTAAAGGGTTGTAATGTAAGTTTTTGGTTAAGGTAGGACATAATTTGGATAAGAGTGACTCAAAACCTCCATAAGCACTACAATTTGCAATATAAAGCACAATTCCTTCAAAAATATTTTCATCCTTTCTTTACTTTTCATTTCACCACCTAGTCTTCCCTTTATTCACAACTTCTTATTTTCCCTTCCCTTTTTCTTCTTTCTTACTCATTTTCTTTGTCTTTTTCAAAAATCAAGGAAGGTTCCACTATTATTTTATTTTTTTATTTTTGTTTTATCACTCGTTCCCCTTTTAATAAACTTTCACATTACAACTTTTCCAACCGTCACCCCTCTGCTTAGGCTTTTAGCCCATATTGACACTTTCAAAGCACTTAGAGAGATACGGTGCCAAAATATAGATCAATAAAGAACAAAAGGTTAAAGATTGTAACATGGTTTCCAAAGAAAAGGTTGAAGGCTCAAAAGGAGTTGAGTAGGAAGAATATGCACGGGTAGGAAATTTAAGGCAAAAGAGCGGTCCAAGGAAGGCCTAACATCATTTTTCAAACCAAGTTAATCTGGGATTTCGCCTTGAAGCGCATTCCGGGAAAGTTCTAGACTACAAATAATGCAAAAGTACTCAAAATAAATCTCACCATACATGACACATGAAAACTTGAGTGAAATATAAATCCAAAGTCCAATTGAAACCAATGAACTTAAAGAAGTCACATATAGCCTGAGAAACTATTGAATGAATCATACAACCAATAATTGAGTCTAAAGTCATGACAATAATCCTTACTTCAATCATTTTTCTTTTGCAAAGATTAAGAATTCATATGCCAACTTTTAAATCATGTTGGTAGCAAGAAAGTCAAAAATTGGCCAATGGGCACAAATCCCAACTCATACCACTTATTCTCCTAAATTAAAAAAAGAACTATATCTAAACTACAAGACTAATTCCCTTAAGAAACTTCTAGCTATCGATCATTGGGAAAAATCGACACAATAAGTTATTCAAAAATATCTGGTTCAAAAGAAAATTGAAATCCTTAGAAAAGAACCGTGGTACAAAGAAAACCAACGATATTGCCAATAAAATAAAACATACTGGTATATGTATAAATAATCAATAAGCTAGTAAACATCAAGTAAATAAAACATACTATTTAAAAGAAATTGAGAATTTAGTAAACATACTAATATAACACATAATAAAACATAATAAACAATGAAAAATAAAATATCAATCTACCATATCAACTTCAGGATCCTCTTCAACCCCAGCAATCTGACACAACTCAGTGATGAGAGATGGGAACATCAGTGGTTGACCCTCATGAACCCGATATTCCTTCAACTCATTGATGAAAATATCACCAACATTGAGCCGGATATCATCAAGGATGGAGGCTATCATTTGAGCTCTCATTTTTGGTACATTCTAAATGTTCCCCGCATGAGAGATCTGACTGCATATGATAGCTAGCTATATCTTTGCTTCGAGAGTGAATTCTTTGGATGTGATACCACTCTTTTCAGATGCCCATGTAAAATCCGCACCCGGCAAAATTTGGAGACCTGCCACTCACCTGAGGCATTATCCTCAGCACGGAATGGCGTCATGATCCTGCAGATTACAAATTCGATTCAAAACTTCATCTCCAAAATTTACCATCTTGCCCCGTATCATCATGATTGGATTTCTTAACTTGATGGCTGGGACATTGACATAAAACTCCCTCCCTTATTGCTCATTTGCTATGCAAGGTAGAGGGGCAAAACAGGTCCATCCCATGTCCACAGGCCTCTGATGGAACTTGTGAAGACGTTCAAGGACCTTTTCCATCAATATACCACTTTCGAGGAGAAACTTCCTCGAGATCAACTCGGCATAGTACCATTCCTGGCATTCCAATGACAAGAACCGATGTTGGTATAGTTCTCCTCAACTTCCAAAGGGTTGTTGTGTGTGGACTCAGCGGAACTAGAGCTCATTTTTAACTTATGGTACCCGCAGACAAAGGATTGGAGTGAAAACATGATACGAGTATGAAATGCATTGCAACATGAGTAAAATATGCCAAAGAAATATTTGGACAGTCGAAACCTAGCCTTAGAAAAAATTACAAGATTTTTAGCTTAGCAGAATTCTACTCCCTGATGTCACAACTGTGACATATTCTTCGCAATTGCAAAGGCAACAGAAATGATAGAGTTCGCAATTGTGAGTTCTTCTTTACAAATGCGAAGGTTGCTAGATCTGATGATGTTTGCAATTGTGATTACCTCTTCGCAAATTCGAAGCTCGCAAATGCGAAGAGGACATCATAATTGCGATGCCACTCCCCAGAAGCCCTTAAAACCAAGAACAGTTCAGCCCTAAAATTTTTGAATAAAGGAACACTATTAAAGAATTCAATCAGTTTTTAGGCAAACAAACATGCAATAAACTTCACACACAACCATGAATTGAAGAGTTTTCAATGATCCAGACAAAACATTTCATTCGGGCCTTTCATCAAACACATAGCAATCACACAAAATCACTACTATTTTAACGAAGTTATGGGTACTCAGACGTCCCCATTTTTTAAGCAAACAAAGAAGCTCACACTCTCAACCAACCTCACGCAAAAATTTAGACAACATTTGAGCTATTTTCAAACAATTTCGCATAGAAGAAAATGACCCATTTGAACCCTAACTTTTGAGAGAAAAATGAAAGGAGAGGAAAAAGATGATAAACATCATGAAGAGAACAAAAAGTAAGCTTTCATACCTTGATATTTAAAAATAAGAGTGAGAAATGGCGGAACTTGAGAGTTGGGAGAGCGAGGAAGGAGAAAATCGTTTGCTTGAAAGCCCCAACATTTTCTGACTTTTGTTCAAAATGAAGCACAATTACCCATTTAAGACTCTATGATGTCGCAATTGCGACTGAATGCTCACAGTTGCCAGAGATGAAAAGTCAGTAGAGGTCGCAATTGCGACAAGATCTTTGAAATTGCAACAAGCCAGTAGTTTGCAAATGCAAATCTAGGTTCACAATTGCGATATCAGAGGCCTGTAACTGATATTTTCTCATTGCTCAATCTCCTTACTTGTTGTCCCAAACACTTCCAAACTTCCTGAAACTTGGTAGATTGGTCAGAAATAATAAAATAAACTATTCTAAAAAGAAAAATGAAAATTTCAAAAATTAGTTAAGGTTTGAGTACGATGGGTTGCCTCCCACCAAGCGCCGCATTTAACGTCATGGTACGACGCTTACCAACTTTGTCACTTTTCTCGCCAATTGGAGGATATGAATTGGGCACCTAACTTTGACTCAAGTTTGTAACCATGAGCAGCGGGGAGAGGTAAGTAGATGAGCAAGACAGATTCCATTTGCTTCATTTTGCATTTCTTGGCTTTCATGTGAGCAATGTCATTTTGCCTTCTGCACCTTCAAATTGTAAAATGTATCGCCCTTGCCTTTCCTCTTCTCAATCCCTCATTGACTCGTGTAGTTAAATTTTCATATTACTATGCAACTCCAATGTTGAGAAATTCTTAGAATGTGACATCAAGCCTTCATATTGTAATTCTTTCCGGATTTTGACGTCCTCTTTATCCCCCAAACTAGAGTCAAGTTCAACCATATGCTCCATTACGCTGTTTGACTCTAATTCCATATTTTCTTGGCATCACCAACAAGTATGGAGTCGGTTGGTGAATGTTCAATTCTTGATTCCTCAAAATAAAGCTCATTTTCTACCTCGAAGTTGGACTTTTCTTGACATCTTTCCATACTCTCAAGTAAGTGAGCATTATGAGCCTCAACCAATGATTTCATTTGATCTTCCAAGGTTCGGATATTCTCATCATTTTGGGTTAGTACTATTTTCAAATCCTCGAGTACCAAGTTTTGCTTCACCTCATTTTCAAGAATGGCCTCCAATATGAGCATTAACCTCTCATTATGAGCATTTGAGAGTTCTTCTTCATTTTGATCAAGTGCCAAAGAACGATTTCCGGCTTCAACCTCTAAGCGAGGTTCTTGGCTATATCCACTTCCAAGGCTTTTTGGACCTCTAAAGCTTCAAGCATTTCTCCCATTTGTGATTCAACCTTCCAAGCGTCAAATTATTTTGGAGAATAGTTCCCAAAAGCTCCTCCAATGTTTTTTGCTCTTTCTTTCCTCCTTCAAGAAGGCGTCCCATCATGAACTTGACCTCTCCATTTTGACTATGCTCACATTCTTCCACTTCCATAACCCTACAATTATCATCACAAAAAAGTAAAATCATCATAGCGGGAATTCGGGGAAAGGACGGACAAATAAGCTCAATTAGCCCAATGACCATTTTGACCACCACATCTATCACATATACTGCAATCATAGGTTTGAGATTGTGCGCACAATCCACCCCCGGGAGAATTTAAATAATTTATCCATAATTGTGGTCCTCCACAATAAGGATAAGGGTCATCAAAGTATGTACAACTACCATCCGACCAATTTTCGTTACCTGATGCCATTTTTTAAGAACTAAGAAAATATGCAAGAAACTAAACAACAAAATAAATAAGGAAAGTCAACAAAAATAAGAAAAATCACTTCATAAATATTCAATAGTTTGGACACAAACCTGTATGCTTATTTGTCAAACAACCTAAACGCCCCAAATTATTCCCCGGCAACGGTGCCAATTTTCATGACGTCCAAATCCACTATTAAAAAGTAAGCAGACACGGTCGCATGCAATATAATATACCTAACTATTAGTGGGAATCAAACCCCAAAGAGAATAATATGTAGGCAACTAGGCAATATAAGAGAAATATCGCTTGTTATGCTACGCCAAACAGTTATAAGGATTTTGAGAAAATAGTTATGTCTAATGAAAATCATTCAATACATAAACACAACAAGTTATTTAATCCACACATTAAATATGGATAATTTCACAAACAAGATTAAAGTGTTAGATAAAAATACTACACACTTAGATATTTAATACAAAGGAAGGAAATGAAATGAGTAAAAATGGGTAAAAATTCTCAACCAAATGCTTCAAATCTTCAAGTACCAAGTGTATGTGCAAGAAGCCTAGCTCCAAGACTTATGTTCTCTAGTCAAGAAGGCAAAAAATAAGCAAATGATGTCAGCCCAAATGGGTTAGGTCGTGTATTAAAGGGCCTGTGGCCAAAATGTGAAATTACAAAAGTACCTAGAACTGAAGCGCAATTTTCGCATTTGCAAAGGAAGGTTCTTATTTACGAACCTTGACTCTACTGTTGACCATCGCTTTTGCGATTCGGAAGTTCGCATATGTGAACAGAGTCCTGTGCACTGTTGACCATCGTATTTGCGATTCAGAAGTTCGCATTTGCGAACTAGGCCCTGTGCACCTTTTTTAGCATTTGCGATGGAGGAATTTGCATTTGCGAAGATTGACTTCGCTTTTGCTATCCTACCATCACATCTGCGACTTCTGCTATAATAACTAAGACTTCGTATTTACAAGCTTCTGCTCGCATTTGCGATATCTGGGACCATTTCTAGATTTCTTCTTTTCTGCTTCTTTCAGACTTGTTTTCACTTGATTTCTTTTCCTATCACTTCAAAATTAAATAAACCTGTAAAATACAAGTAAACTACATTGAAAACACTATTTCTAGATACTTTGTCGCATGTGCGACACCTCTTTTGCGGAAACAACTCTCGCATCTACAAGCTCCCTTCAGCTGCCTGCCAATCACTCCTGTGATGGACCTGCCGTATCTGTGGACCCACCAATGCAATCCCATTCCTCGCATGCGCGACACCACATCTGTGATACTCCTTGTCGCAGATGTGCCCACTACTAAACCATCCGCCCCTTGCAAAAGTAATGCTCCATCCGTAGGTGCGCTCTTTGCACCTGTACACAAAAACCTCGTAAATGCAACACACCAGACACTAAAAAATCCCCAAGCACACCAAAGTGATCCGGAACCATCTCGAAACACACCCGAGCCTCCCAAACCCCTGTCGAATCATATTAACAAGTCCTAATACCTTATCCAAACATATTAAAATTTTCAAAATACCCACCTTCGAATTACCATAAGAACCTATTGAAACCGTCTAATCTCGATTCCGAGATAGTATACTCAGAAGCCAAACCTTGGGCAACTTTTCTAACTTAAGCTTCCATAGTAAGAATTTCTCTTCCAAACCACCTCTAAACATCTCATAACTCAAAACTAACCATACTCACATGCCTTAATGCATTATGTGAAGTTATGCAGGGTCTCAAACCACCAAACGGAATGCTAACGCTCAAAACGACAGGTCGGGTTGCTACATTCTCCCCCACTGAAACATATGTTTGTCCTCAAACGTGCCAAGAGTCATCCCAAAGCTATTAAATAATTGTACAACTCATCATGCACACACCCATGAGTGATCTCATGCCGCCTCAATCCATAAGCATCCATTAACACATTCCTGACTGAAATTCATCCTTCAACCTTAGCCTATAAGATATTGAACTAAATTATCATATCTGAAACTTCCTCTAAGATCAGATTCTTGAATATATACACTGTATCGATCCCAACAAGTTATATCAAGTCACAAATATATTTTCGAGATGTAACCACACGACGTACCACATAGCTCGTATACTCATAGTAATACCTTTAGACCACAATAGCTACTCATTACCAAAACCAGTAACGATAATATACCTTATAACGAATAAAAACAGGTTTCCAACAGTCACAAACACTACTAATGATGAAAGAAATGTGTAGAACTCATAAACACCCATCAAGTCAAAAACTCGTGGAGTTCTCTCGCCCGACAAGAACCATTGTCAAATCTAAGCCGGCTATTGGCATTCTTCTTTCAAACATACCTTATCCAAATACGATTACATTAATTCCAGGTACAATAACTTTGTCTCACCTAGTACTAGTTGCCTGACTGACAGGCCACACCAAATGTCACCTAGAACCTCATACGATACAATTTGTGCATCAAACAAGCAACAACTCAAATGTTACCAATAATGGAAAGAGGGCCACATAAGAGAACTATCCAACAGGCCTAACAGATACAACAACCAGAGCATAACGCTATGAATCCATCCCACAAGGGAGAAATAAAAAACATGGAATTAGCACAATGAATCGTATCCAAACATAACTTTGTTGCGACGTGCAACCCGGTGCAAACATATCAATCCACTAGGGGATTCCCGTTAGACCATAAATCTCCTAATCACCAAACACATGTATATCAATAAAAAGCACGTAAAGTGCATAAAATAATCATGGGAAGACGGATAGTATAATACACTACATAAACGATAAGCAAGAATAAGGTGCAATAAGAAAATCAACATTTCAAAAGCCATCTCGCTCACGTATCGCCACATCTCTTAAATAGGATCATAACACGCGTGTGAATAATCAAGTAGTATCACAACCCCTCATAGCATAAGAGGGAAACACATGAAATATATCAGGGCGTGAATAAGATCCATTCTATCTGATGATGCACCCATAGTAAGTGTTGCGTTGTGTAATCAAATTCAACCTAGGGTAGAATGCATATTCATATTAGGCCTACCAATAGGCCTCCCAAACAGATTCAATCCATTTCAAAATAGGTAGATAGCTTTCGAAAAGTTTATAGTGACATATACATGATACACACAATTATTTGTCCAACCATTAACACACTTTCACAGTCCGCAATCACTGGGATCTCCATACTTAAATGCTAACTCCCACACTTAGATAACTACCATGTCACACATATATGTTGACATCATGAGAAATACTTCCATTAATCTTATGTTTTGAGCAGCAAACCTGAACATAATGGTCACCAACCATGCAATTTTCGTAGTACAAGTCAAGCATCCGTAAATCAGTACACAATGCGTCTTCTACAAAACACACCATCTCAAGTGATACAAGATAGCACTAGCAGTCTAGTAACATCTAAAATCACTCATGCTATTTAGAACTCATGACCTACTTTTTGAAACTGCACTGCGATCTGGTCCATTCAATACCAAACCCACATGACTCACCGCATCTAACATGCCATGATATGAAAATACGAGAATATTGTTATCAACTTGGAATAACAAGTAGGATGGTCCTCCCCATAAATACTCCATCGACTAGAAACCTTCTGCATAACTTAATTCAGTTGAAAATCACAACATGTAATGACTTTCCATATCTGTAGAAGACATCAAACTCGAGTCAATGGTCAAAACAACCATAAACTCCTCAAAACTCATTGGCACATAACAAAGCCATAAAAACTAAATCAATCTAGATCAACGAAGCCTCGCAGGCCGCTACCCAAAAGTCCAATTGTAAAAGTGCTTGTAATGCCCTATATACAAAGGTAACCTATCATTTTTCTTACAAAGCTGACCTAAATTGCTGCTATATTGATCCCACTCCTCCAAATTACTCTTGTCTCGCCTTCAAGGCAAGGCTTCTCTCTCTTATTACATTATGGCCCTACCCCAAAACTCTTCTCAAGTGACCCAACATAAAACTACGTCGTTCTAAGAGTCGTAGCCACTTTATTCTTTTTATGGAACCCAAAGTACCTCAACCATAAATGCCTGCTCTGAAGAGTCTTCACCCCTCAAACACTACATCCCAGAACCAATGGTTATACAGAAAGTTCAAGTCTCTTTCACGTGCCATCCTCTTCAAGTGATCCTGACCCATATTGTAGTTCACACAATCCACTGGATATAAGGTAAAACTCCTCGTAGGAACCTCATATGAAATTATACAACCTCCAATCTTCTCACAGGAGATAGCCTACCAATTTCACCTCATATCAACTACTTTCTATTACCTTGCCATGTGTGCAACCACCACATTATCAATTGATCTTCCGAGTCTACACTCGTCCATAGGCCATAAGAATCAGTTCCATTCCACCAATAATCAACTAAAAGGTCAATAAGCACATCAAAAACTAAAGACTACATTGCACACCAAGATGACAATAAAGCGTTCATATTCACTTTGTATCTCAAGCAAACCCCTCTTGTCATATTCGAACGACCTAAATGTAAGAAGTCCTCACCAGGATGAAATGCTCAGACTTCGCCAATTGACCACAATGACCCAAATAATATCAAACTTCCTTGAGGCCCGTGGTAACTGTACCAACATATTCATACTGATACGCTTTCACTTCCAATCCGGTATACCCATCTTTCGAAGCAAACCACTAGGCCATTGTTTCTCATACCTGGCTTGTTGAGAATTCAACACCGCGAGATGGTGGGCCATTATGTTCCATTGTCTCCCCTTCTAGGGGGAAGGGTGGAACTGTTGAGGAGTTTATGTGAGACAACATCAGAATTCTCCGATTTAATAGAGTCAGCAAATCTGGGTGACCAGAGTGGTCGGCAGCTTAATCAGCTTAAGGGAATGTTTCGCAGGTTTGTGAAGATAGATTCTCGTCAGTCAATTTTCAGAGCTGAGCAAACTAATTCAGTGGTCTCCCTCTCTCTCTCTCTCTCTCTATATATATATATATATATATAAGAACCACAGTATGTGTCTAAGTTACCAATGCATGCTGATGATCCACTCTCAATACCTCACAGCACAAAATCATGTGTGTGACACTGGCCATGTATCCAAACTAAGCACCAATCTGGGTGCCTGCACTCATAGGGCCCATAGTAACATTGGTAATCACCTCGACTCCAGAGGGAGGGATCCACATTCAAGCACCTTTGCAACGTGCAACCCTATCAACAAATAATATCATCAATAATCAACATCCATTCACAATGTCCTTGGTGCCAAAATTCTTAGCTTTTCCCATTCCGATTCTCCAACTCATGTATATACATATGAGATTTTATGATGAAGATGCACCAGGGTATAATAATAAAATGCGGATGTATAATAACATTAAAATAAATTCCATTGTTGATAATAATTCACTATGTTCATTTAATATCCTTAAGTCTGATCATGGTATCAAACATGAGCAATGAAGCCAACAATTACTAGATCATAAGTCAAGTAAGGCTAGAACATGAATACGGCCAAATCAACAAATAAAAATCCTAAGCATTATTTCTAATCATGATTTAGATACATCGCATAGTCATAGAATCAAAGAAACATGGATAAAAAAATTTATAAAGTCCAAATAAAAAATATCATAAGCCCAACTCTATCCGACTAGGGTCATAACCTAGCTATGCATATACACTCGTCACCTGGCATATACGTGGCACCTAAATCATGTGACAAATAGCAAATAGATCACCTATGGGGACAACTCCTTCTCATAAAGATAGACAAGATACTTATCTCACCTCAGCAAGCTTAAATCAATCAACAACCCCCTTTCCTTTCAGTCCAACACCAAACGACTCATATCTAGTCAAATATAAATCAATAACATCAAACAAAGCTATATGAATCAATTTCAAATAATAAAGTTTCAATCATTAATCAAATCCCCAAAATCAACAAAACTTAACCCAAGCCTATATAGTCAAAACCTGAGTCAAGGGGTAGATCTCAACTACTCATAACTCTACGAATCCAACTATGTGATAGTTTATAAAAATGAGTCCAAATCGACCCCCAAAACCGCAAATTACACTCTCTTAGAGTGTAGACAAAACCCCCAAATTTCACTTTAAAAATCTATGGTCTAAGTGTATAAATCCATAGGTAATTAAGTATATTTTCTAAGTCATAGAATCATCTGAAACGTGGATAACAATTTTACATATTCCAAACAAAGCATAGTCATAAACCAAATTCTATGAGATATGGTCATACTAGGTATATACGTTTGTCACTTTGCACATACGTGGCTCCTAAATCAAGCAACAAGTAGCAAATAGATCACCTATGGGCAGAATTCTCTCTTACAAGGATAGATAAGAGACTTACATCTTTCCGTCTAGCTTCAATCAACAACAACCGACTTTCATTTTAAATCCAACTCCAAACGGCTTGAACCTAGTAAAATATTACTTAAATGAGCCAGTATAAACTTTAGGTACTGAATATACATACATATATATATATATATATATATATATATATATGAAAAATATTCAATCGTTAACTCAAATCAAAGTCAACCTCGGGCCTGGAGCCCGAATTTCGAAATTGATCATAGATATAGCTCACCTATAACTATATATGATTAGATTCTTAATCGGGTTCCAATTTCGTAATCAAAACCTCCAAACTCACTCTCATAAGTTATTTAAAAAAAATTCAAATTTCTATACTTTAAATCCTTGATTTGAATGAAAAGAATCCATATAGATTCTTGAAATATAATCACAAATGAGTAGAAACTACTTATCCTCTTACTTGGTATGATCTCTTTGCAAAATCGCCCCTCTCCAAGTCTAGGATTCAAAATATGAGAGAATGGGCTAAAATCTCAAACTTCCAAGCTTAAATAGTCTGCCCAGGGGTCCTCTATGCGATCTCGTCTGAGCCCTCTCGATCGTGGAGCACATCTAACTTGTGCTTCTATGTGATCGCAGCTCTCCCTCTACAATCGCAGAAACCTACATCCTAAACCCTCGCCAACATTTCACGAACGTGAACCTAAGCCTTTGAACGCGATGACAAAGCGTCTGCCAAGCTACGCGATCGCAACACCTCTGCATGTGAACGTGATGCCTAATGTGCCCAACACTCCACAATCGCAAGCCCTCTTCTGCGATCGCGATGATAAACCAACCTGCAAAGAATCCTTCTCCGAGATCATGAGCCTCGGCTCCCCGATCACGAAGCACTGTAGCACACCAGCAAATCAGTTGCTATAAACTCAACCGAAAGAGTCCCAAACCACCCTGAATCACACCCGAACCCCTATGATCCCGTCCAATCATTCTAAAAAGTCCATATACTTCATACAATCTTGTCCCAAGGCTCAAACTATTAGAAAACAACAAAACCAAGAATCAAATATCAAATCAATCTCTTAACTTCCAAACTTTCCAACTTCATCAAGTGCATCCGAATCGCACTTAGACATTTTGTATTACGACCAAACATTGCATACAAGTTCATTGAACTAAATGAATCTATCCAAAGTCCCAGAACACAAAATAAATCCCGATAACCATAAAGTCAACTACTGGTAAAACCTATGAACTCTCCAAATTTTCAAATTGCACATTTTTGGCTAATGGAGTCAGAATCTTCTAGGAATATACAAAATCAAATTCGAACATACTCCCAGGTCCAAAATCACCATGCAAACCTATCGAAATCATTAAATCTCAATTCGGAGGTCGTTTACTCAAAAGTCAAACATTGGTCAACTCTTACACCTTAAGTTTTTCAAAATAAAACTAAGTGTTCCAGTTCACTCTCAAACCTTCACGAAACAAAACCAACCATCCCCGCAAGTTCCAAAATAAAAAATATATACTGAAAGCATCAAATAAGGAAACGGGGCTCTACTACACAAAACGACCAGTCAGGGCGTTACATTCTCCCCCTCTTAAATAAATGTTCGTCTTCGAACAGGTTTAGAATCATACTTGATGTTGACGATCAATTTTTGCCCTCCCTTTTATTTTATAAATTTAACGTGCTTCCTAATCAATAATAATATAATAAAGTACATTCTTACTACTCATATTATTTTATTCCTAAAACTACCATATTTTTTCGTATAATAACAATGAAAATAACTACTAATATTAATTGTATATTTATAATAATAGTAGTAATAAAATTTCAGAAACTATGTTCATAAAATCAACCTTATTTTAATATTAATTGAATAATTGGCTATTTATGTAATTCTCAAAACATATGTATAATTAACTAATTATTTTCAGTATAACATTAACTTAAAAAATACATACATGTAGTAGGTCGTTAATAGTGTATTTTATGAATTATTATTATTAAGGAAGTGTTAATCAAATTAATCTTAATAAAAGAGTGGCAAAATGCATAATAGGCTATGCATGCAATTATAACCTTTAATTCTAAATGGCTATGAGCTTAATGTTTTGTTCAGCCTTCATACCCCGTCAAGTGGCCCAATTAATTGGCCCCAACGCCCACCAGAACTAGTCCAAAGAGCCTGGCCTAGCTCCCCTCTCCATCTCAGCAATCCATGACACCCTTCGTGTGCGAATCCCCGCTCGCAATGTCACCCACTCATCCCCCTCACAAAAGAAACACATTCAATCTTGTTGGTTGATCCACTCTTCTCGCGATCATTTAATTTAGACCCTCCGGTCATTTTTTATCCAACGGCTCCCGAAGTTACTTATTTTCTCATTATTTCTCCCTAAATCCCTAGCCGCTGATCAAAGATAATCAACGGCTATCCTTTCTTCTTACCCAAACGACCCTTATAACCTTAGGGCCAAAGCCCTAATTCTCATTTACCTTCAGACCGCCACCCCTATTCCCCATTCAATCTCTCTTCTCCCATCTATTATACACCAAACCCTAACGGTAACTGGCGGTACGCTCGTTCCCTGTCACTTCTCCTCTCTCCCTCAACCTCCATCATACCTCTAAGATCAACATAGATCTCAGAGACTTCGACCATGACCATTTGGTCATCCATGCGAGGAATCTAAAGATCCGACAGCCGCATGGGATTTCCTTGCACAGACTGTTGGCTATCCTTCCGCTTCATTGGCGATGCAGAACTCTTCTTTAACGGCTCTCTTCCATTTCGACCAAGCTCTCAAGGACCTCTGTAAAGGTAAACTTCTCCCTCAATCTCTCTCTTTCCGTCTCTTTTTTCTCTCAAGTCGCAGAATTGTCATTATTCAAATCTCGAAACCCTAACTAGATAGTTGAGCCATATATCTAGCTATAAATATCGGAGTTAATGGCCTTCAACAACACACATTAATCATCTCAATCAATACTAGCAAACTCATCTAACAACAATCTCACAGTTCTAACTTCTTTTCCTTTTTTTCTACGCTTTCAATTCCAGTCGGGTATGAGTTTTGTGTTCGATTTCGTAGACGAATCCCTAACAACTCCACTTCGGCTTCCCCAATTTGCTGTTCAACAGAAAGTCAGTGACCTCTCCTCACTCTCTCTATTCTTTTTTCTGCATTCCTAGTAATTTTAATACCATAACTTAATATATATTTAGTGGACTTGTGTCTGGTTGTGTTATGCGTTAATATTCGATAACATTGACTGTCTGAAGAACTACTCTGTTGAGTTTGAGAATTAGGGTAATATCAATTGCATTTGTAATTTCTATCCTTGAGTGACCTGTGTAGATACCATGCTGAAATCAAATACATGTTGTGAGAATTATGTTTGGTCATATTATGTCCTATGTTTTGACACCATGTCTGCCTTCAGTTTGTTTCTAGAGGTTCTTTGTTTAGAATTTAGGATTTGAGCTGTAGCAGTTATCTGCATGTGCATGTTGTCCTCGGAGGTTTATGTAAACGTGATGTGTTAGGGAGTTGTATGTTGATAGCATACTATCCATTATTTCCCAACTTGTTAGAACTGTGTTGTCTAAGTTTTGAGGCCTCGAGCACTACTTTAATATGTCTAAGCATGTCATATGATGGACTGAATAAACTATATGATAGTCAACTTCATGTAAGGTATTTTTGTGAGGTATACATTTAGATTTGCATGCTACAAGTCTATGAATGAATCAATTAATAGTATTGTCACGACCCCAAAATCACAACGTAGGTAGTCGTGATGGCACCTAGTCACTGGGACTAGGTAAGCGTAACACATGCTGAGAATTTATGGAGTTTAACTAACTTAACTGCGATATATTAGTAACTTAAACAACATAGCTAAACCCACATCATTCATACAATCCCAAAACCGGTAGTACAAGTCATATGCTTTTCTAAGAGTAACTAGGAATAACTAGTACATCAGTGTCTGGATATAATTGTTAACACTGGAAGTAATATACAACAGAGGGTGGCTTCGGGGCCTGCGAACGTCGAGCAGGTACACCTTGAGGTCTCCTGCCACACAGACACAAGTCTTATACCAACTCGATCAGAAGTACCTGGATCTGCACAAAAATGTGCAGAAGCGTAGCATGAGTACACCACTGCGGTACCCAGTAAGAATCAAGCCTAACCTCGGTAGAGTAGTGGCGAGGCTATATGAAGACACCTACCAGACATGTAAAACTGTGCAGGGTGTAACATAAAGCTAACAATGGAAAGAACATCAATGTAAGACCAACAATAGAAAGATCACAAATTTACAACCAACAGCGAAAATAGTAGAATTACAAATGGCAACAAGAAATAACTAAGTAATAAAGCAATAACATAGCTGGAATACAAATGAAATATAAATGAACTACAGTAATGAAAACCGATGACAACTCAGTTAATTGAATCGTTCCAAATACCCAAGGTAGTACTCCTCGTAATCACAAATCATAAGTCACAACTTCCAAGTCTTATACGTATGGCACCTCGTGCCTACAATAGCAATCAACTTCCCACGACAAAGTCCTCGTGCTACAATGAGCAACGTGTTTGTATCAATATCAACTAAGATGATCGAGAGAAAAGTATAAACACAAAAACACAATTTCTAACTTGAATGAAACAAAGCGTCAAATGAGATATTAAGTTTATTTTAGGATTCAAATAAAGTAAAATAAAGGAGTGGTTATGCAAGTAGAGTATCAGATGAGATAGTTTAGAAATTAATAAGATTAAGTAAAAATATCGTATTTGAATAAAGTAAAAACATCAGTTAAATTTAGCGAGTTAAATATAGAATTTGCTAAAAAATAAAGTGATAAAAATTCTTAAGTAAAGTACACCACAACAAGGTAATGAGTAAAATTTGAGAATCTAACTAAAGTAAAAATTTAATAACCATTTGAATTAGTAAAGTGCCAAGTGAGATATGAGTTTCATTTTGAAGGACACACAAGTGAAACACCTTAAGATATCTTCATTTAAAACCGCTAAATTACCAACAACTCCATCGGATATGAGATAATGACCCCATGCACATAAATTCACCTTGACAATCAATTTATCAAGAAATAACGGGGGCACAAATTGGCATGTTAAAGTAACACAACAAATCATGTAGAGTGCATGACTCACACAAGAAGTCAATATTGTTCCATTACTAGAATATTGACAGTTAACCAAATACGATCCAAATACAAGGAAAATGATTTAAGAAACAACAATAATCGTTCAACCGGTAAACCATTCCAACATAAAATATGCCATGAGAATCACAACCGGGAACAACATTACTATCACAACTATCACAACATATAAATCTATTGTGGCGTGCAACCTGATCCCGCCTATATCATATCATCTGTCCTTATTGCTCCATATCATATCTTTTCACATTATTTCAATATTGTTGTGGTGCGCAACCCGCTCCCCAAACAATATGAATGAAGTAAACAAACTACAACTAACTATGACATATCACATAACCAACACAATAACAAAGCTGCACAAAAAAGTCACAACGTGCAAATAATCATATCACTTTACAACCCATCATAGCATAAGAGAGAAGCACATAACACAGACTGGGACACGAATAACATCCAATCTATCCGGTACTATAACTAGGATATCAATTTCAAAAGAGTAACCAAACCTGCTATGATATAAAATACACATTTTTATTGGGCTTTCAAATAGCCCCCAGACCAATTCTGATCATTCCCAAATAGGTAAATAACCTCCCAAAAGTCTATAGCAACCTATCCATAACATACGCCATCAATTATCATATTCTCAACATTCCTTCACAATCCGCAGTCAAGGGATAGTCCACCTACGAGAACATCCAGTCCCGAAACCTCATGAATGCTAGAATTTCCATACCTGATCTCAACTACGCTACTCACATGGCTGATACATCAATCACACTCCATAATCTTACGGAAACACCCACATAGGTCTTCCATACCACATAGCAAAACCTAAACCTCAAAAACCCCAAAACCCGGCAATCCCTGTACCACTACTCAAACATCCGCAAACCAAAACACAAGGTGCCCTCCTAAAATGCACGTTCTTCACATGTGATATCAAATAGTCCCAGCATTCTCTTAACTTCTAATATCAATCCCAGAGAAAACCATGATTCACAACATATTCGTTATGCCAGTAATAGATAGGCAGCTCAAGCCGTGGTCGACACCATCGAGAACTCTCTGAGACCCGTACGCACATAACTAAGTGTCACGACCCTGATTCCCCACCTCTCGGGAGTCGTGATGGCACCTACTAGTGAAAGCTAGGCAAGCCGATCAGCCGGACTATTTACCCTTTTTCTACTTACGAGTTCACTTGCAGCACAAAATATCAACTAAGAATGGTAACATCAACAAACGATAAGAATTAAGTTCCATACTTTACAAACATCATCAATACCCAATCCTTTACACACTACCCAAGACCCGGCGTCGTAGTTTCACAGACCGTCTAAGAGTGCTACAAATAAGGTTTTGAAAGAAATAAAAAAAATACTGTCTCCGAACTACGTGGAAGAAACAGGTAAAGGAAGTGGACAGGGGACGCCAAGATCTGCGAACGTCTGCAGTACTACCTTGGGTCGCCTGATAATCACAAAGTTGGAAGCTTTCTACTGTCCGAAGCCTGCGGCACTGGGATCTGCACAGAAGAGTGCAGAGTGTAGTATCAGCACAACCGACCCCATGTGCTGGTAAGTGCCTGGCCTAACCCCGGCGAGGTGGTGACGAAGCTAGGACCAGACTCCAGATAAACCTGTGCAGTTATCAACATATATGTATCTACAGCGGGAAACTAGAAATACATAAACAATTTAAACGGGGGAAAGAAACATACATTGCAATAACAGACAAATAAAGCGAAACGAATCATCAAGGAATAAGAAAGAAAACTGCAATTTAGCCTTTAACACAATGAGATGGGACACAAGCCACCTTCACCTCCAGTAGCCTCCAGGGGCAGGTGTGCAATATAACCACAAATAAAGAATTAACAAGTCTTATTGGGAGGCACACGTGAAAAGCAGTACAAGATATGATACCACAACAGGGGATGATAATAAGAACAGTAGATAAGCCTTCAACCAACAAAATGAACAACAATAGTGAATAAAACTGCACGGCACCACCCTTCGTGCTTTTACTCTCAACCTCACCATGAAACAGTAATAATGGCACGACATCCCCCTTCGTGCTTTTACTCTCAATCTCACCATAAAATGATAGATACGGCACGGCATCACCCTTCGTGCATTAACGCTCGAACTCCCCATAAAATGATAAATATGGCACGGCATCACCCTTCGTGCATTAACACTCGATCTCACAATAAAATGATAAATATGGCACGACATCACCCTTCGTGTATTAACACTCGATCTCACCATACAACAAAGCACATATAACAACAGGGAGATAGAATAAGCAAAAATCAAGTTTTATGTCAACAATGGTTCCACTATACCAATATCTATTCCAGAAACAATGCTCAATTATCACATATAGCCCATGAGTGCGGAAAGAACAATCAAATTAGCAATCAACTAGTCTAAGCATGGGTATTATGATCAAAGAAGAATTAAATTACAGCGAGCAAGTCCCACCCGCATGCATTAACCCAACAACAACGCATAAGTACTCGTCACCTCACATATACGTTGTACCCCCAACATTTGAGCAAGTAGCACATAACAAGTAAGTCCTAACCCCTCAAGCTAAGGTTAGAACGAGCACTTACATCGTCTTGCAAGAACTTCCTAGACTTTCAAAGATTCTTCGAACCAAACCTTCTATGAACGCTCCCGAACTTTAGACGAATTCAATTGGAGTTAAGGAGTTTCAGCTTGGTAGTGTGCCTTAAGTCAGCTGAAATTCTTGGCACAATTTGCAGCAAATTTGAGCTAGGTCTTTGGTGTTAGATAGTGGGGTTTTCTTGCAATAGATGTTGGGTTTGCTTTCAAGGTAATTTTGGAGGTTGATTTGCTAGGGTTTGAAGGTGGTTTGGTGAGTTTTACAGAGGTAGTGTCGAAAATCAGAGGGTTTTTGCATGTTAGGGTTATGGGTCCCTATTTATAGTGGGTCGAAAATCGGAGCAGGAATAAAATGCCAGATGTTGCATTCTGGCCGCAAAACACATATGCGGTCCGCATTTGGGCCGCATTTCTGACACAACACTTGACCCAAAACTCTGTCTCACTCTGTTTCACTTTGCGATCCAGAAAGTGGAATTTGCGGTCCGCATTTCCAGTATGCGATCGCATACTGACCGTAATTCCTGACCTGGTTTTATGCCCAGGTTTCTGTTTCACTTTGCGATGCCTGTGCAAGATATGCGGTTCGCATATCTGAAATGCGATCACATTTCTTTCATTTCTTAATCTTTCGAATTCTTTTCTTAATTTATTCAATTCTTATACCTCGTACCCTGTAAAAATATTAAAATTGTACAATTACAAAGGGGAATTTTGCACTTAAGACAGCCAAGTCTAAACAATTAGCATCACATTTGTTTCTACGACACATCGGGCCATTACATTCTCCCCCTCTAAAACAACTGTTCGTCCTCGAACGGACAGGGTAAAGAAGTACCTGAGTCGGGGAAAAGATGTGGATAGCGGCTCCGCATATCGGACTCAGACTCCCAGGTCGATGCCTCAGGAGGCTGACCTCTCCACTGAACACGAACAGAAGGAAAACTCCTCGACCTCAGCTGACGGACTTGCCAGTCTAGACTGGCTACAGGTTCTTCCTCGTAGGACAAGTCCTTGTCCAACTGAATGGTGCTGAAATCTAGCACGTGAGTAGGATCGCCGTGATATTTTCGGAGCATGGACACATGAAAAACTGGATGCACGGCTGATAAGCTTGGCGGCAATGCAAGCCTATAAGCCACCTCCCCCACTCGATCAAGAATTTCGAATGGACCAATGAACCTAGGGCTAAGCTTGCCCTTCTTTCCAAATCTCATCACGCCTTTCATGGGCGATACTCGGAGTAATACCCGTTCACCAACCATAAAGGCTATATCTCGTGACTTACGATCTGCATAGCTCTTTTGCCTGGACTGAGCTGCACGAAGCCTTTCCTGAATGATTTTGACCTTGTTCAAGGCCTCCTAAACCAGATCCGTACCCAATAACCGAGCCTCCCCCGGCTCGAACCACCCAACCGGAGTTCGACACCGCCTACCATATAAAGCTTCATAAGGAGCCATCTGAATGCTCGACTGGTAGCTTTTATTGTAGGCGAACTCTGCTAATGGAAAAAATTGTTCCCATGAACCTCCAAAGTCAATAACACAAGCTCGGAGCATATCCTCCAATATCTGGATAGTCCGTTCGGACTGTCCGTCCGTTTGCGTATGAAATGCTGTGCTTAATTCAACCTGGGTGCCCAACTCTCGCTGGACTGCCCTCCAAAAACGTGAGGTATACTGTGTACCTCGATCTGAAATAATAGATACCGGCACACCATGAAGGCGAACAATTTCCCGGATATAGATCTCGGCTAACCTCTCGGATGAATAGGAGGCTGCCACAGGGATGAAATGTGCTGACTTGGTCAGCCTATCAACAATGACCCATATTGCGTCGAACTTCTTCCGGGTCTGCGGAAGTCCAACAACGAAATCCATAGTGATCCATTCCCACTTCCATTTGGGGAGTTCAATTCTCTGGAACAGTCCACCAGGTCGCTGATGCTCGCACTTAACCTGCTAGCAATTCAGACACCGAGCCACGTATGCAACTATATCCTTCTTCATTCTACGCCACCAATAATGTTGTCACAAATCCTGATACATCTTTGCGGCGCCTGGATGAATAGAGTACCTGGAGCTATGGGCCTCTTTCAAAATCAACTCCCTAAGTCCCTCTACATCGGGCACACAAACTGGACTCTGTAATCTCAAAATCCCATCATCACCTATGGTCACTTGCTTGGCACCTCCTCGCTGTACCGTGTCCCTAAGGACACACAAATGGGGATCATCAAACTTTCGGTCACGTATTCGTTCTAACAATGAAGAATGAGCGATCGAGTAAGTTAATACCCGATTAGGTTCGGAAACGTCCAATCTCACTAATCGATTGTCCAACGTCTGAACGTCCAAAGCAAGGAGTCTCTCACCGACGGAATATAAGCAAGACTGCCCATACTGGCCGACTTTCTACTCAAGGCGTCGGCCACCACGTTGGCCTTTCCCGGGTGGTATAAGATAGTGACATCATAGTCCTTTAACAATTCCAACCACCTCCTCTGCCTCAAGTTTAGCTCCTTTTGCTTGAACAGATATTGAAGACTCTTATGATCCGTGAACACTTCACACGGCACGCCATATAGGTAGTGCCTCCAAATCTTCAAGGCGTGAATTGTGGCTGCCAATTCTAAATCATGCACCGGATAGTTTTTCTCATGAATCTTCAATTGTCTAGAAGCATAGGCAATGGCCTTGCCCTCTTGCATTAGCACTGCACCAAGGCCAATACGAGAGGCATCACAATAAACCGTGTAAGGCTCTGAGCCTGTGGGCAAAACTAACACTGGTGCCGTGGTCAGAGCTGTCTTGAGCTTCTGAAAACTCGCCTCACACTCATCCGACCACCTGAACTGGGCACCTTTCTGGGTCAACTTGGTCATCGGGGCTACAATAGATGAAAACCCTTCCACGAACCGACGATAGTAGCCTGCCAGTCCCAAGAAACTCCGGATCTCCGTGACTGATGGCCTAGGCCAGTTCTTGACCGTCTCAATTTTCTTCGGATCAACCTGAATGCCCTCTGCCGATACAATATGAACCAGAAATGTAACCGAATTCAACAAGATTCACATTTCAAAAACTTAGCATACAACCGACTATCCCTCAATGTCTGAAGAACCGCTCTGAGATGTTGTTCGTGCTCTTCCTGGCTGCGGGAATATACCAGGATGTCGTCAATGAAGACTATCACGAACGAATCTAGATAAGATCTGAACACTCGGTTCATCAAATCCATAAAAGCTGCTAGGGCATTTGTCAACCCGAATGACATAACCAGGAATTCATAATGCCCGTACCGAGTGCGGAAAGCTATTTTAGGGACGTTGGATGCCCTAATCTTCAATTGATGGTAGCCAGATCTCAAATCAATCTTTGAAAATACCCTGGCACCCTGGAGCTAATCGAACAAATCATCGATCCTCAGCAATGGGTACTTATTCTTGATGGTAACCTTGTTCAATTGCCGGTAATCGATGCACATTCTCATTGACCCGTCCTTCTTTTTGACGAATAACACGGGCGCACCCCAAGGTGAAACACTGGGCCTAATGAAACCCTTCTCGAGCGAGTCTTGCAAGCTCTTTCAATTCTTTTACCTTTGGCGAGGCCATGCGATATGGCGGAATAGAAATGGGTTGAGTGCCCGGAGCCACATCAATGCAAAAGTCAATATCCCTGTCGGGAGGCATCCCCGGAAGGTCGGAGGGGAAGACCTCGAGAAACTCATGGACCACGGGCACAAACTCAATAGAGAGGACCTCAGCACTGGAATCACGAACATGAGCCAGATAAGCCAAACACCCCTTCTCGACCATGCGTCGAGCCTTCACATAAGAGATAATGTTACGGGCGGAATGACCAGGAGTCCCTTTCCACTCTAAACGGGGCATACCCGGTAAAGCTAAGGTCACTATCTTGGCATGGCAGTCCAGGATGGCGTGGTAAGGTGATAACCAATCCATCCCCAATATGACATCAAAATCAACTGTGTCTAAAAGCAATAAATCTGCACGAGTCTCAAGACGCCCAATCACTACAACACAGGAATGATGGACTCGATCTACCACAATGAAATCACTCACCGGGGTGGACACATGTACAGGAGCACTCAATGAATCACTAGGCATGACCAGATACGTTGCAAAGTAAGACGAGACATATGAGTAAGTAGACCCCGGATCAAATAATACTGAAGCTTCTCTATCACAAACCAGAATTGTACCTGTAATGACAGCATCTGAAGCCTCAGCCTCGGGCCGGGCCGGGAAAGCATAACATCGGGGCTGGGCCCCACCACCCTGAGCCACCTCTCTAAGACGGCCTGCTGCTGGCTGGACCCCACCTCTGCCGACCGGAGCTCTACCTCCAACACTCCTACCTCTACCTCTAGCACCCCTACCTCCATCTCTAGCTAGCCGGGCGGGCTGCGGAACATCTGGTGCCTGAGTCACAACACGGGAATCCTGGTGTGGAGAATTGCTTAGAGCACGATGGAAATACCTAGCAATGTGCCTCGTGTTGCCACACAAGTAACAAGCCCTAAGCCGCCAACTCTGGAAACTCTGTAGCGGTTGTGCACTGATAGACTGCTGATCGGAATACTGCACCTGAGAATCGCGGTTACCTGAAGAACTGTGAGAAGCCTGGAGAGTTGACTGGAAGGGCCTAGGAAGATGGCCTCTATCATATGAATCTCTGCTTCTAGACGGAGTACCCATGAATCTGCCGTAATGGCGGGGTCTTTTATCCGACCCATGACCACCTCCATGTGACAAAACCATCTCGACTCTGCGGGCCACATTGACCATCTCTTGGAATGTAATCTCACTACCAGTCTCCCTGGCCATCTGAAGGCGAATCAGCTGAATGAGACCGTCAATAAATCTCCTCACCCTCTCCCTCTCTGTAGGAAGTATGATGAGAGCATGTCGAGCCAAGTCGATGAACCTGGACTCATACTGGGTAACTGTCATGGACCCCTGTTGAAGACGCTCAAACTACCTCCGATAAGCGTCTCTCTGAGTGACGGGGAGAAAATTTTCCAGAAACAACTCTGTAAACTATTCCCAAGTTAAAGGTGGCAGACCGGCTGGGCTAGTCAAGCAATAATCTCTCCACCAAGTCTTGGCAGATCCAGACAGGCGAAAGGCCGCAAAGTCAACCCCGTTGGTCTCAACAATACCCATATTCCTGAGGACCTCGTGGCAACTGTACAGGAAGTCCTAGGGATACTCCGAAGAAGCACCGCTGAAGGTAGTCGTGAAGAGTTTGGTGAACCTATCCAGTCTCCACAGCGCATCGGCGGACATGGCCGCCCCATTGCTGGCCTGAGCTACTGCTTCCGGCTGAACCATCATAGCTGGCTGAACTGCCGGGACCTGAGCCTGGGGAGCTACTTGTTCCGGAGTACGAGTAGCCATAGTCTGAGTCCCTTCCCCAGCCTGAGGAGTGGCTGGCGCTACAGGATGTAAGCCCGCTTTAGTGACATTCTCCATGAGGCCCACCAACCGGACCAAAGCGTCCTGAAGAACTGGGGTAGCAATAAACCCATCTGGGACCTGAGCTGGGTCCACTGGAGCTGCTGGGGCCGGAACCCCCTCGTCAAGTTTAACCTGAGGTTCCGCCACAGGTGCTGTTGCAGGAGGCTGAGTCCTGCCCCTGCCTCGACCCCTAGCACGACCTCGGCCTCGCCCTCTGCCCCATGTAGGAGCTGTTGCTGGGTGCTCGGGCTGCGGAGCGGTAGAAGAGGAAACGCGTGTTCTCGCCATCTGCGAGGAACAGAATAGGAATTCAATTAACATTAAGAAACAAAACCGCACGATAAAAAAGAACAAATGTGAAGATTTTCCTAACTCTAGAGCCTCTAGGGGATAAATACAAACGTCTCCGTACCGATCCCTCAGACTCTACTGAGCTTGTCTATGAACTGTGAGACCCACGTAAACCTAGAGCTCTGATACCAACCTGTCACGACCCGAATTCCCCACCTCTCGGGAGTCGTGATGGCACCTACTAGTGAAAGCTAGGCAAGCCGATCAGCCGGACTATTTACCCTTTTTCTACTTACGAGTTCACTTGCAGCACAAAATATCAACTAATAATGGTAACATCAACAAACGATAAGAATTAAGTTCCATACTTTACAAACATCATCAATACACAATCCTTTACACACTACCCAAGACCTGGCGTCGCAGTTTCACAGACTGTCTAACAGTGCTACAAATAAGGTTCTGAAAGAAATAAAAAAAATACTGTCTCCGAACTACGTGGAAGAAACAGGTAAAGGAAGGGGACAGGGGACGCCAAGATCTGCGAACGTCTGCAGTACAAGATATGATACCACAACAGGGGAGGGACACAAGCCACCTTCACCTCCAGTAGCCTCCAGGGGTAGGTGTGCAATATAACCACAAATAAAGAATTAACAAGTCTTATTGGAAGGCACACGCGAAAAGCAGTACAAGATATGATACCACAACAGGGGATGATAATAAGAACAGTCGATAAGCCTTTAACTAACAAAATGCACAACAATAGTGAATAAAACTGCACGGCACCACCCTTCGTGCTTTTACTCTCAACCTCACCATGAAACAGTAATAATGGCACGGCATCACCCTTCGTGCATTTACTCTCAATCTCACCATAAATTGATAGATACGGCACGGCATCACCCTTCGTGCATTAACGCTCGACCTCCCCATAAAATGATAAATATGGCGCGGCATCACCCTTCGTGCATTAACACTCGATCTCACCATAAAATGATAAATATGGCACGGCATCACCCTTCGTGCATTAACACTCGATCTCACCATACAACAAAGCACATATAACAACAGGGAGATAGAATAAGCAAAAATCAAGTTTTATGTCAATAATGGTTCCACTATACCAATATCTATTCCAGAAACAATGCTCAATTATCACAGATAGCCCATGAGTGCGGAAAGAACAATCAAATTAGCAATCAACTAGTCTAAGCATGGGTATTATGATCAAAGAAGAATTAAATTACAACGAGCAAGTCCCACCCGCATGCATTAACCCAACAACAACGCATAAGTACTCGTCACCTCACATATACGTTGTACCCCCAACATTTGAGCAAGTAGCACATAACAAGTAAGTCCTAACCCCTCAAGCTAAGGTTAGAACGAGCACTTACATCGTCTTGCAAGAACTTCCTAGACTTTCAAAGATTCTTCGAGCCAAACCTTCTATGAACGCTCCCGAACTTTAGACGAATTCAATTGGAGTTAAGGAGTTTCAGCTTGGTAGTGTGCCTTAACTCAGCTATAATTCTTGGCACAATTTGCAGCAAATTTGAGCTGGGTCTTTGGTGTCAGAGAGTGGGGTTTTCTTGCAATAGATGTTGGGGTTTGCTGTCAAGGTGATTTTGGAGGTTGATTTGCTAGGGTTTGAAGGTGGTTTGGTGAGTTTTACAAAGGTAGTGTTGAAAATCAGAGGGTTTTTGCATGTTAGGGTTATGGGTCCCTATTTATTGTGGGTCGAAAATCGGAGCAGGAATAAAACGCCAGATGCCAGAATGCGATCGCATTCTGGCCGCAAAACACATATGCGGTCCGTATTTGGACCGCATTTCTGACACAACACTTGACCCAAAACTTTGTCTCACTCTGCGATCCTACTGTCAGATTTGCGGTCCGCATATCTAAAATGCGGTTCGCATTCTCGTCGCATTTTTGACGTAAAGTTGCCCAGTTCCTCTGTTCCACTTTGCAATCCAGAAAGTGGAATTTGCGGTCCGCATTTCCTGTATGCGATCGCATACTGACCGCAATTCCTGATCTGGTTTTATGCCCAGGTTTCTGTTTCACTTTGCGATGCCTGTGCAAGATATGCGGTTCGCATATCTGAAATGCGATCGCATTTCTTGCATTTCTTAATCTTTCGAATTCTTTTCTTAATTTATTCAATTCTTATACCTCGTACCCTGCAAGAATATTAAAATTGTACAATTACAAAGGGTAATTTTGCACTTAAGACAGCCAAGTCTAACCAATTAGCATCACATTTGTTTCTACGACACATCGGGCCGTTACACTAAGCCATCAAGATCGACTCTCCCCAACTCAATTGAATCAGAAAAACCGTCCAACCCAAGAGTACTGCCACAAAAACCGGTAGAGAATTACCACCCAAAAGGACTAATTACATTTATTGCTATGCTGACCCAACACCACCAAGCCGACCCATTTCTTCGGATCCTCCTCAACTTTTCTTCGAGGTAACAGTTCTCCCTATCAGTACACAACGATCCAAAAACCAAAGCTCAATATAGAAGACCCTAGCATGAACCACGTAGCCCAGAAGCTCATAAACTACTGCATTCTCTCTGAAGCACCCCATAATGTTGCAATCGAGATATCCACGCTGGAGAAACCTTCTTGTGAATCTGAAGTTGCTTCTCTGATCTCTCCAATACTGAAATTTAGAATTATTACTGATACAGAAATACCGCAAGTCCCATCATTATCCCATGCCAATCTAAGATCTTAATCATATACAAATTCTGGGGAACCCTTCAATACCCCACATATATCTCAGGGAAAAACTAATATAACACATGACCCTACAATCTGATCGTTGATAGTGGACTCCCCCACTTGGTGCGAAGCCATGGGACACAACATCCGATGATCCACAATACTAACCTTCATAGCTCGTACAACATCAATCATAAGATACCTTAAATCATCTACTAAGCGCATGTCCATCCTCATAACAGTCAAACTCGCTTCCTTTAGTGCCTTGAATGATAATATATACATTTCACTAAGTAGAAATCCTATACGAACCACATAATCTCTAATACCACCAATTATCCTCAAATCAACATCCACCTCATGACCCTACCACAATCGCGATGATTAGGCAACCAATTAAATCTTCCCAAGCTCGTACTGATCAACCTGATGCCAGAACCTGCTGCACCCCCACGCGAACAACTAAATGATCTATCAATACATTTGCATCCTCAGTCTAGATGATATGTTGAGACAATGTTTGAGCATCCATGTCTCCCTTGTAGCCCTTCCATAGTATCATGAACAGTCGGAGCATAACTGATACCGAGTGCGCGATATCATACACGAGTGGATGCAAAGGAATAGTAAATATACGCTTCAAGACAAATCAATGTCACATGATAAAGATTGGAAGAAGTGGAATTTCCGAATATTTTTGTAGCCTCCCGAAGATTAGAATAGACATCTCCGCACCGATCCGAAAGACTCTACTAAACTTACTTATCAATTGTAGCTCCTATTGAATCTAGAGCTTTGCCAACTTGTCATGACCCCAAAATCCCATCGTAAGTAGTCGTGATGGCACCTAGTCGCTCAGACTAGGTAAGCCTAACACGTGCTAAGAATTTATGGAATTTCACTAACTTAGATGCAGTACATTAGTTAGTAACTAAAACAACATAGCTGAACCCACATCAGTCGTACAATCCCAAAATCAGTAGTATAAGTCATAAGCTTTTCTAAGAGTAACTAGAAATAACTAGTACATCACTGTCCAAAAATAGTAGTAAACAATGGAAATAATATACAATAGAGGGTGATTTTGGGGTTTGCACACGTCGAGCAGGTATACCTTGAAGTCTCCAGCCACACAAACATAAGTCTCAAACCAACTCGATCAGAAGTATCTATATCTGCACAAAAATGTGCAGAAGCGTAGCATGATTACACCACACCGGTACCCAGTAAGTATCAAGCCTAACCTCAGTAGAGTAGTGACGAGGCCAAGTCAAGACACCAACCAGAAACGTAAACTTGTGCATGGTATAGCATAAAGCTAACAATGGAAAGAACATCAATGTAAGACAAACAACAGAAAGATCACAAATTTACAACCAACAGTGAAAATATTTGAAACACAAATGGCAACAAGAAATAACCAAGTAATAAAGTAACAACATAGCTGGAATACAAATGAAAGATGAATGAACTCCAGTAAGGAAATCCAATGACAACTCAATTAATCGAATCGTTCTTAATGCACGAATTACAACAAGAATTACCCGAGGTACCACTCCTCGTAATCACAAATTATGGGTCACAACTTCCAAGTTTTACACGTATGGCAGCTTGTGCCCACAATAGAAATCACCTTCACATGGTAAAGTCCTCGTGCTCCTATGAACCTCGTATTTGTATCAGTATCAACTAAGGCGGTCGAGGGATAAGTATAAAAACAAAAATACAATTTCTAACTTGAATGAAACATAGAGTCAAATGATATATTATATTTATTTTAGGATTCAAATAAAGTAAAATAAAGGAGTGGTTGTGCAAGTAGAGTATCATATGAGGTTAGTTTAGAAATTAATGTGATGAAGTAAAAATACATTTTCAAACAAAGTAAAAACATCAGTTAAATTTAATGAGTTAAATATAGAATTTGCTAAAAATAAAACGTGATAACAATTTTTAAGTAAAGTACACCACAATAAAGTCATGAGTAAATTTTGAGAATCTAATTAAAGTAAAAATGTAATAACCATTTGAGTTAGTAAAGCATCGAGTGAGATACGAGTTTCATTTTGAAGGACAGACAAGCGAAACACCTTAAGAATTCTTTCATTTAAAACCACTAAATTACCAACAACTAATTAAATATGAGCTAATGACCCTGTGTACATAAATTCAGCTTGACAATCAATTTATCAAGAAATAATGGGGGCACAAATAGGCATGTTAAAGCAACACAACAAATCACGTATAGTGCATGACTTACACAAGAAGTCAATATTGTTCCATTACTAGAATACTGACCTAACCAAATACGATCCAATACAAGTAAAATGATCTAAGAAACAACAATAATCATTCATCCGGTAAATCGTTCCAACATAAAATATACAGGGAACAACTCTACGATCACAACAATAACAACATATAAATCTATTGTGGCGCGGAACCCGATCTCGCCTATATCATATCATCTGTCCTTATCGCTCCATATCATATCTTTCCACATTATTTTAATATCGTTGCGGTGTGCAACCCGCTCCCCAAACAATATGAATGAAGCAAACAAACTACAACCAATAATGACATATCACATAACCAACACAATAACGAAGCAGCACAAAGAAGTCACAATGGATGAAAAAGTTACACGATAACTCAGAAAATCAACTAGCAGGAAATGACAATTCATAAACCAAAACACGATTTCCGAGAATCAATTAACGATGAAGGCATGTAACAGATAAGGAATGTACTCAACAAGTAATTAAAATTAATAATTGAAACATATAAGGGTAAAATTGACAATAAAAGATAGAACATGTACGAACAACTTCAATTAAAACGCGTAAGGGCATGCCTAACAAGAAAAGATATAACATGAAGCGATACCTTCAATTAAATGCATGAAAGAAGGCTAATAGTCTAAACCGGTCAAATACAACATATAAGCATGTGTACATACTCGTCACCTCGTGCACACGTCTTTTACATAATTCAAATGGTATCATCAATCCAAAACCTAAGGGGTAGTTTCCCCCACACAAAGTTAGGTAAGATACTAACATTAATTTGGCCAAATCAATACTCAAATTTGCTTTTTCTTTACAATTTCATCTCTGCTGGGCTCAATTCTAGCCAAAAACAACTTAATAACATCAAAAATTGCTAGAGAAAACCATTTCAATTAATAAAGCTATAATTTTATACAAGTTTAACAGTCGACAAAAGTCAACCTCGGGCCCGCCCGGTCAAACCCGGGTCCAAGGGTAGGTCTTGAGAATCCAAAACCCCACGAGTCCATATATGTATTTTGTTTTCAGATTCGAGTCCAATTCGACTCTCAAGTATCAAATTTTTATTTTTCAAAACTTTGACGAAAATCCCCAAATTTCCTCTTATATTCTCATTAATTTGATGTTAAATCAAAAATATAATCATGAAATACAATTAAAAATTGAATAAAATCACTTATCCAATAGTTTGGTATTAAAATCTCTCCATAAAATCGCTTCCTACTGAGTTTAGGGTTAAAAATATATTAAAATGAAGCTAAGTCCCGAAATGAAAGTCTTAATACCAGCCTCAGATGTCGCATTTGCGACATGAGGTTGGCAAATGCGATAGTCGCAAATGCGACAATAGTGGCGCAGAAGCAAAGCCTGACCAACTCCGCTTAAGCCGCAAATGAAACACAAGTCTTGCAAAAGTGAGTTGAGAGTCTTCGCAAAAGCGACAAATTGTGTTGCAAATGCGGAAGCTGCTTCATTCGCAAATGCGATGAAATGGTTAGCAAATGCGCGCTCTTCTATTCCCATCCCATCATCGTAAAAGCGAGAAAGATATCGCAAATGCGATAAGAACCTCGCAAATGCAAGAACAGAAAACCAGAACTAGCTGAACTTCTACAAACTACTTCGAAACGCGTCCAAAACTCATCCAAGCCCTGGGGGCTCTAAACCAAATATCCACACGAGTTTAAATACATATACTCGCTCGCACGATCAAAATACTAATATAAAGTCTTGAACCACGAATCAGACACCAAAACGCAAGAAAATCACAATGAACTTCAAAAGCTTCTAGAATTGTAACTAAGCGTCCGAACCACATTGAAATCAACTCCAAATGACACCAAATTTTTCAGGCAAGTTCCAAATGACAAATCGGACCTATTCCAAGTCCTAAAACAAAAATTCGAACCCGATATCCTTAAAATCAAACCATGATCAAACTTAGGATAATTCCAAACCTTTATGTTGCCAACTTCTGGCAAATGGTGCCGAAACCTTCTAGAAATATCCAAATGCAAATCTAGGAATACTCCCAAGTCAAAAATCGCCATACGGACTACCGGAACCATCAAAACTCCGATCCGAAGTCAAATACTCAAAAATCAATCTTGGTCAACTCTTTCAGCTTCAAGCTTCTCAAGTGGAAGTCCTCCTTCAAAATCAATTCTAAATCACTCAAAAACCAATGCCAACTGTGCACGCAAGTCATAATACACTATGTGCAGCTACGTATGACCTCAAACTGCCGAACGGGACGCAATTTCTCAAAACGACCGGTCAGGTCGTTACAAGTATACCATGATTCTATGTCTGCCTCTTTGATTATGTGCATGATAAATTTTTACATGCTTAAAATGATAGACCTTCTTTAGAGATCATGCCTATAAGTGATTACTGGTAGTTTAACTTATACTTCAGGTCTAGAAATAGGTGATGTTAGGTCAGATCTTTTGCTATGACTAATACTTAGACTCTAAGATGTTGAAGTATATGTGCATAACTGTTTTATCTGTTTGCACATGCCTACTATTAGAAGTAATACTAGGAAACTTTATATGATATGTTGTGAGGTGTTCTGCCACCTCTTATTTTTCTAAAGTTCTATGCATATTCAAAGTACCAATGAGTTCTCGTTTGTGTGAGCTATTAGATGAAAGAAACATCCTCACTTTGTTCACTTTAATATTTAAAGTTTGATTGATAAAGGTGTGGGTTTCTGTACATGTTCTGAAATCAAACAAATCTTGAATTAGATCCCGATTACCAATAGTTATTATATTGGTCCTGCTTAGCAAGTTCATTTAGGGACTTATTGACAGCCAAATGAGAACTTAGGATTTGATAAATGCTGCATGTCTTGCATAGTTGACTATAACCTGTTGGTACTTTGTATGCATATGTCACCCCAACAGTAGACTTGCCTCGACCTCAAACTGCCTTCCCAAAAATCCAAGCGTTCAGGTATTCTGTTTCTTTATGCTCCCTTAAGACCTTAACTTGTAATCTTTAAGACCTAGAACTATAAACCTGTTAGGTATGACAATATTTGCCGTTTGTATGAAAACACACCTATAAGACCTACTAGCAAGTGATGCATCTTTGGTTTTAAATCCCCATTGAGGAGCAGGGCTTAGTGGCCATTGATTTTCACTGTGAGTTTGGCTTTATCAAAAGGATCCTTTCCTGGTACAAGCACTGTTCGTGGTTCTTGAGGCCCTTGTGAACTCTGAAGTGCCAGGGGTCTGAAGGAAAAGTTTTTAGAGCATTTTCTAAGGGGTCACTGATCCTTGACCTCTGCTAATCTTTGGGGAATTACACACAATTGTTAACCTGGTTTTGCTCATTTAGTGAATATTACGTTTATGCATTGTTACATTTCCGCATTTCCTTCCTTCAGCCTCATTTCAGGTTAAGTGAGAAATACTAATCCAAGCCTTCTCCTTTGACATGAACACCTGGTGGGCTAACGGAGTTCACTATGAACTCGGGCCCAATTTAAATGAACATGGTTGCTGCTGCTTCTGATTCTCTATCTGCTACTGTCACTCATATTTTTTTAGAGCTGATAGACTTGATTAGCTATCGGCCCAAAAGAAATAATGAAGACTCTAGTTTTCTTCTATTAATTTTTTATATTCGTCTTTTTGATGAACTAACGAATTTGGTGGATGCTTGTTTGTTTTTGTTTGGTACAATTAGATTTGGAATTAACTCTAACACTACAAATCACGTAGGATAAATAAGAAGCATAGTTAAATCATATTTCTCATTTAGGTGGCGACTATATAATTTTATTGAACCTCGATATTACCACAAAGTTGGATCCTGTGTAAAAATAGGGTACAACACCGTGGAATGCCAAAAAGATGAGAATAGTTTCTCCACGTATTATGATCGGTCTCCCAAGTATTTTTCTCGACCGGTTGAACTCTCCACTAGACTTTTACTAATGCAATTTCTTTTGACCTCAACTTCTGAAACTGCCTATCCAAAATGACCAATGACTGTAATGACCCGATAAGTCGTTTTGAGTTCTAGCTTTTTATTTTCTGATTTAAGACCTTGAATAGCTTCATTTTATGATTTATGACTTATGTGCATGGTTCGTTTTGATTTTCAGAAACTTTATATGTATTTGGTAGAAAAATCTTTAATTTAAAGCTTATATTTTATTGGAGTTGACCATGGTCAAAATTCTTGGAAACGATCTCGGATCGATGTTTTGACACTTTTGCTAGGCTTGTATGAAGATTTTGGACTTGTGCATCTGTTTGGATTTGGTCCCGGGTGACCTAAGGTCGTTTCGACGCTTATAGTTTGAAGTTGGAAAATTGGAAATTATGAAGTTTTGGATCATTGGTTTTTTAACAACCCCACTGGTCATTTTCAGCATTTGTAATTTTTTTCGGTAGTTTAAGGTCTTGACTTCATATGGTGTATTATGACATGCGTGTATCATCGGTTTTGATTTTTGAGTGGTTTGAAATTGATTTGAAAGAATGATTCGCAACTAGGAATTTTTAAGTCAGAAGAGTTAATCGAGTTTAACTTTGCTAAATTCGACCTTAGATCGGAGTTTTTATGGTTCTATGAGGTGCGGATAGTGATTTTGGACTTGGTCATATGCCCGTATTTGCATTTGGATATTTTTATAAGGTTTCAGCTCTAAATGGCAAAAGTTGGCAATTTGAAGGTTTGGAAAATTCATAAGTTTTACCGGAAGTTGACTTCGATGTTATCGGGTTTAGATAACTGTTTTTGGAGGTAGAATAGGGTTGTTATGTCATTTGGAAATTGTGTGCAAGATTTGAGGTGATACCGAGTTGTTTCGATGTTTTTGACTTAAGTTTAGAATTTAGAAATTTTAAATAGTTTATTAAGCTTGAATTGAGGTGTAATTCATGGTTTTGATGCTATTATATGTGATTTAAGGCCTCGTGTAGGTCCGAGTTATGTTTTGAAACTTGTTCGTATGTTCAGATAAGGCCCCGAGGGGCTCAGGTGAGTTTCAGATCATTTTGGATCATGTTGTTATGTGCTGGTTTTCGCATGGATCTGGTGTGGTCACATCTGCGGATTATTGGGCGTAGGTGCAGTGTCCAGATATGTGGACGAGAGGGCACAAAAGCAGAAGAGGTGGCCTGGGAGCAAAGTCCGTAAATGCAGAGATTGATCGCAGAAGCGGAAGCGCAGATGCTCTAAGGTGTCCGCATATGCGATGTTAGCGCAGACTGGTTGTGTGCGTAGATGCGAGGAGTTGTCCGAGGATGAGGTAGGTCGCAGCTTCTATGGAATTGGCAGATGCGAGTCACTTTTCACAAATGCAACGCCGCAGATGCGGCAGTTTGGTCCCCAGATGTGGAGATGCCTGGGCAAACGTTATATTTCGAGGGTTGAGTTATTCTATCACATTTTGAGATCTAGAGGTCAGATTTGGGCGATTTTTGAGGCGATTTTAATGATCTGGACTGGGGTAAGTATTTTATACTCGCATTGTATTATTTTACATTATTCTATCTTTGTTTTTGAAATTTGATAGATGAATCTAAAAGAGAATTTGGGGGTTTTTGTCTAAACTTTACTAAAATAAATAATTGGGTTTTAAACATCGATTCAAGTCGGATTTAAGTGAAACTAGTAGAGTTGGAGTCGTATTCGAATGGGCTATCAGAATGTGTGAGTTTTGCCGGGTTCCGGGTGCAGGCCCGGATTGACTTTTTGGTTGACTTTGAGTATTTGATTAAAGATTCAACCTTTATCGTTTGAGTTTGTTTCCTTTAGCAACATTTGATATATTTGAGTTGCTTTTGGTTAGTTTTGAGCCATTTGGATGCTGATTCGCATGGAGTGACGCTTCTAGAGTATTGATTGGCTTGCTTTAGTGTAACGGCCCGATGTATCGTAGAAACACGTGGGGTATTAATAATCTAGATTTGGCTTGCTTTAAGCACAAATCCCTCTTTGTAAACTATGCAATTTTAACATTTTGCAGGACATGAGGTATAAGAAGCTAGTAATTAAGAAAAGAGTTTGAAAGGTTAAGAAATGCAAGATATGCGATCGCATTTCAGATATATGAACCGCATATCTTACACAGGCATCGCAAAGTGAAACAGAAACCTGGGCATAAAACCAGGTCTTGAATTGCGGTCAGTATGCGATCGCATACTGAAAATGCGGAATGCAAATTCCACTTCCTGGATCGCAAAGTGGAACAAAGAAATTGGGCAAACTTTACATCAAAAATGCGTCGAGAATGCGAACCGCATTTCAGGTATGCGGACCGCAAATCTGACAGTAAGATCGCAGAGTGAGACAGAGTTTTGGGTCAAATGTTGTGTCAGAAATGCGGCCCAAATGCGGACCGCATATGGGTTTTGCGAACAGAATGCGATCGCATTCTGACATCTGACATTTTATTTACGTTCCGATTTTTGACCCACTATAAATAGGGACCCATAACCCTAACATGCAAAAACCCTCTTATTTTCGACACTTCCTCTGTAAAACTCACCAAAACCACCTTCAAACCCTAGCAAATCAACCTTCAAATCACCTTCTAAACAACCTCAAGTCCTATGAAAAACACCCCTATCACATAACTATCAACCTCCACTTACCAACCCAGCTCTCCCAGTCTAAACCCATCAAAACCCAGCTAGAAAATCATTAAAAATAGTCCCAAATACGCTGAAAAACAACCGTGGATTCCCACCCTTCAAACCCCAACACCCATTATGAAATTTTCCACTTTCTAACCCCAAAACCCTAGCACAAAATTCTGCCAATTTCGTTGAGGAACAGTACCAAAAATTTCAGACGAGTTTGAGTCTCGAAGGCTTGTGGTCTTGATTGTTGCAAAGATTTGAATTCATTGGAAAACCTTGAATTTAGAAGCAAAGCAAGGTAAGTGGTTGTTCTAACCTTAGCTTGAGGGATTAGGAATTTTGTCCTATTTGCTAATTTGCTTCTTTTTGAGAACAATGCATAGGTACGGTGACGAGTACCTATACATTAGTGTCGAGCATGACCGTGGGTCGTATATAATGATAGTTGTTGTGAAATTATTGTTCTAATTGTAAGTTATACGTGACATTCCTGTGATATTATATAAGTGGGAGCGGGTGGCACGCCTGCCACAAGATATTGTGAAATGAGGGCGGGTGGTATGCCTACCACATGATTTTCTCATTATAATTGTTCCTCTTGATTATAGGTTTGTGTATCTTCTATTCGGCATAATTTATATTGTTAGATGGACTAGTTGAATAAGGAAATGTTAGAAGTCAAAAGGGGGTTCGGAGTCTAAGTCATGGGTAGTGTTTTTAGGAGTTCGTTAGAAGTTTAAAGGATCTAGTGTTACTTTAGTAGAGTCGTGTCTAGAGTTAATGAAATGGTAATCGGGTTGGGGGGTTAATTTTAGGATTTTGACTGTAATTGGGTACTGATGTTAATTGAGCTAATTAGGAGTCGAGTTTAGTTTGGTTATAGTTAAATTTCCCCCTGGCCAGCATGATTGTTTTTTCCATTGTCGGGAAGTTGTTATGTTTTTTCCCTTGTCGGGAAGTTGTTATGTTGATTTGTTCCCTTGCCGGGTGGGAGCGGGTGGCACGCCTGCCACGTGATATTATGAAAGTGGGAGCGGATGGCACGCCTGCCACGTGATATTATGAAAGTGGGAGCGGGTGGCACGCCT
>MCJB01018306.1:234396-252835 GCA_002018475.1 Nicotiana obtusifolia | reverse complement strand
GGGAGCGGGTGGCACGCCTGCCACGGGAATGTGATATATAAGTGGGAGCGGGTGGCACGCCTGCCACAAGAGGTTACTGTAAGTGGGAACGGGTTGCACGCCTGCAACAAGATGGTTACTGGAGGAAAAAGGCTGGATCGTATCACCTTTCATTATGTTAAAGGCTGAATTGTTGTTTTCTCTCTTACTCTTCGATGATTCCTTTTGTTCTGTTTGACTGTTGTCTCGATGTATTATTTCATTTCCCCGCTTAAAATTGTTATTGTATTTCTATCTTCTGCTGTAGATACATACATGTTTATAATTTCACAGATTTATCCGGGGTCTGGTCCTAGCTTCGTCACTACCTCGCCGGGGTTAGGCCAGGCACTTACCAGCACATGGGGTCGGTTGTGCTGATTTTATATTCTGCACTCTTTTGTGCAGATCCCAGTGCCGCAGGCTTCGAATAGTACGAGGCTTCCAGCCTCGATTTTCAGGCGACCCAAGGTAGTTCTGCAGACGTTCGTGGATCTTGGGGTCTCCTGCCCTTTTTTTTGTACCTGTCTCTTCTGTGTAGTTCAGAAACAGTGTTTTGTTATTTCTTCAGAACCTTATTTGTAGTACTCTTAGACAGTATGTGAAACTGTGACGCCAGATCTTGGGTAGTTTGTAAGGGATATTGTACTGATGATGTTTTGTAAAGTATGAAATTTAATTCATTTCGCTGTTGATGTTACCATTCATAGTTGATATTTTTGAGCTGCAAATGAATTCGTAAGTAGAAAAAGGGTAAATAGTCCGATTGATTGGCTTGCCTAGCTTTCACTAGTAGGCGCCATCACGACTCCCGAGGGTGGGAAACCCGGGTCGTGACAGGTTGGTATCAGAGCCCTAGGTTTACATAGGCCCCACAGTTCACGGACAACCTCGGTAGAGTTTGAGGGATCGGTACGGAGACGTCTGTATTTATCCCCCAGAGGCTACAGAGTTAGGAAAAACTCCACTTTTGTTCATTCTTGTCTTGCGGTTTGCCTCTCAAATACTAATTAGATTCCTACTCTGTTCTTCCGCAAATGGCGAGAACACATGCTTCCTCATCTACCGCTCCACAGCCTGAGCCCCCAGCATCAGTTGCCACGCTGGTCAGAGGGCAAGGTCGAGGTCGTGCTAGGGGTCGAGGCAGGGGCAGGACTCAGCCTCCTACAGCCACCCCAATGGCGGAACCTCAGATTGATCTTGACGAGGAGGTTCCGGCCCCAGCAGTTCCGGTGGGCCCAGCTCAGGTCCCTGAGGGGTTTATTGCTACCCCAGTCCTTTAGGACGCTTTGGTCTGGTTGGTGGGCCTCATGGAGAATGTCACTAGAGCAGGCTTACTTCCTGTAGCACCAACCACTCCTCAGGCTGGGGAAGGGGCTCATACTACGGCTACTCATACTCCGGAGCAAGTAGCTCCCCAGGCTCAGGTCCCAGCAGTTCAGCCAGCTATGATGGTTCAGCCAGAAGCAGTAGCTCAGGCCGGCAATGGGGCGGCCATGTCCGCCGATGCTTTGTAGAGACTAGATAGGTTCACCAAGCTCTTCACTACTACCTTTCAGTGGTACTTCTTCGGAGGATCCCCAGGACTTCCTATACAGTTGCCACAAGGTCCTCAGGAATAAGGGTATTGTTGAGACCAACGGGGTAGACTTCGCAGCATTTCGCCTGTCTGGATCCGCCAAGACTTGGTGGAGGGATTATTGCTTGACTGGACCAGCCAGTCTGCTACCTTTGACTTGGGAACAGTTTACAGAGTTGTTTCTGGAAAAGTTTCTCCCCGTCACTCAGAGAGAGGCTTATCGGAGGCAGTTTGAGCGCCTTCAACAGGGGTCATGATAGTTACCCAGTATGAGTCCAGGTTCATCGACTTGGCTCGACATCATCTCATCATACTCCCTACAGAGAGGGAGAGAGTGAGGAGATTTATTGACGGTCTCATTCAGCCAATTCGCCTTCAGATGGCTAGGGAGACTGGTAGTGAGATCACATTCCAGGAGGTGGTCAACGTGGCCCGCAGAGTCGAGATGGTTTTGTCACATGGAGGTGGTCATGGGTCGGATAAGAGACCCCGCCATTCCGGCAGATTCATTGGTACTTCGTTTGGAAGCAGAGATTCATATGGTAGAGGCCATCTTCCTAGGCCCTTCCAGTTAGCTCTCCAGGCTTCTCACAGTTCTTCAGGTAACCGCGGTTCATAGATGCAGTATTCCGATCAGCAGTCTATCAGTGCAAAACCGCTACAGAGTTTCCAGAGTCGGCAGCTTAGGGCTTGTTACTTGTGTGGCGACACGAGGCACATTGCTAGGTATTGTCGTTGTGCTCTAAGCAATTCTCCACACCCGGATTCCCGTGTTATGACTCAGGCACCAGATGTTCCGCAGCCCACCTAGCTAGCTAGAGGTGGGGGTAGAGGTGCTAGAGGTAGAGGTAGAGATGCAGGAGGTAGAGCTCAGGTCGGCGGAGGTGGGGGCCAGCCAACAGCAGGCCGTCCTAGAGATGTGATTCAGGGCGGTGGGGCTCAGCCCCGATGTTATGCTTTTCCAGCCCGGCCTGAGACGAAGGCTTCAGATGCAGTGATTACAAGTACGGTTCTGGTCTGTGATAACGATGCTTCAGCATTATTTGATCCAGGGTCTACCTACTCGTACGTCTCCTCTTATTTTGCACCGTTTCTGGCCATGCCAAGTGACTCATTGAGTGTCCCTGTTTATGTGTCTACTCCGGTGAGTGATTCCATCATGGTAGATCGAGTTCATCATTCTTGCGCGGTAGTAATTGGGGGTTTTGAGACTCGTGTAGACTTATTGCTTTTAGACATGGTTGATTTTGATCTCATATTGGGAATGGACTGGTTATCACCTTACCACGCCATCCTCGACTGCCATGCCAAGACGGTGACCTTAGCCCTACCGGGTATGCCCCGTTTGGAGTGGAGAGGGACTCCTGGTCATTCCACCTATAGCATTATCTCTTACATGAAGGCTCGACGCATGGTCGAGAAGGGGTGTTTGGCTTATTTGGCCCATGTTCGTGATTCCAGTGCTGAGGTCCTCTCTATTGAATCTGTGCTCGTGGTTCGTGAGTTTTCCGAAGTTTTCCCATCTGACCTGCCAGGGATGCCACCCGACAGGGATATTGACTTTTGCATTGATGTGGCTCCGGGCACTCAACCCATTTCTATTCCGCCGTATCGCATGGCCCCGCCAGAGTTAAAAGAGATAAAGGAGCTGTTGCAAGGCTTGCTAGAGAAGGGTTTCATTAGACCCAGTGTTTCACCTTGGGGTGCGCCCGTGTTGTTCGTTAAAAAGAAGGACGGGTCGATGAGAATGTGCATCGATTACCGACAATTAAATAAGATTACAATCAAGAATAAGTATCAATTGCCGAGGATCGATGATTTGTTTGACCAGCTCCAGGGTGCCAGGGTATTCTCAAAGATTGATTTGAGGTCTGGTTAACATCAATTGAAGATTAGGGCATCCAATGTCCCTAAGACAGCTTTCTGTACTCGGTACGGGCATTACGAATTCTTGGTTATGTCATTTGGATTGACTAATGCCCCAACTGCTTTTATCGACTTGATGAACCGAGTGTTCAGACCTTATCTGGATTCGTTCGTGATAGTTTTTATCAATGACATCCTAGTATACTCCCGCAGCCAGAAGGAGCACGAACAGCATCTCAGAGCGGTTCTTTAGACATTGAGGGATAGTCGGTTGTATGCTAAGTTTTCAAAATGTGAATTCTGGTTGAGTTCAGTTAAATTTCTGGGACTATTGTATTGGCCGAAGGTATTCATGTTGATCCGAAAAAGATTGAGGTAGTGAAGAACTGGCCTAGGCCGGCGTCAGTTATAGAGATCCGGAGTTTCTTGGGACTGGCAGGCTACTATGGTCGGTTCGTGGAAGGGTTTTCATCTATTGCAGCCCCGATGACCAAGTTGACCCAGAAAGGTGCCCAGTTCAGGTGGTCGGATGAGTGTGAGGCGAGCTTTCAGAAGCTCAAGACAGCTCTGACCGCGGCACCAGTGTTAGTCTTACCCACAGGCTCAGGGTCTTACACAGTTTATTGTGATGCCTCTCGTATTGGGCTTGGTGCAGTGTTGATGCATAAGGTCATTGCCTATGCTTCAAGGCAGTTGAAGGTTCATGACAAAAACTATCGGTGCATGATTTAGAATTGGCAGCCATAATCCACGCCTTGAATATTTGGAGACACTACTTATATGGCGTGTCGTGCGAGGTGTTCACGGATCATAAGAGTCTTCAGTATCTGTTCAAGCAAAAGGAGCTAAATTTGAGGCAGAGGAGGTGGCTGGAATTGTTAAAGGACTACGATGTCACTATCCTATATCACCCGGGAAAGGCCAACGTGGTGGCCGATGCCTTGAGTAGAAAGTCGGCCAGCATGGGCAGTCTTGCTTATATTCCGGTCGGTAAAAGACCCCTTGCTTTGGACGTTCAGACGTTGGCCAATCGATTAGTGAGCCTGGACATTTCTGAACCTAATCGGGTATTAGCTTACACGGTCGCTCATTCCTCATTGTTAGAACGAATACGTGACCGGCAGTTTGATGATCCCCATTTGTGTGTCCTCGGGGACACGGTGCAACGAGGAGGTGTCAAGCAGGTCACCTTAGGTGATGATGGGGTTTTGAGACTACAGGGTCGAGTTTGTGTGCCCAATGTAGAGGGACTTCGGGAATTGATTCTGAAGGAAGCCCATAGTTCCAGGTATTCTATTCATCCGGGCGCCGCAAAGATGTATCGGGATTTGCGACAGCATTATTGGTGGCGTAGAATGAAGAAGGATATAGTTGCGTATGTGGCTCGGTGTTTGAATTGCCAGCAGGTTAAGTGCGAGCATCAGCGACCTGGTGGACTGTTCCAGAGAATTGAACTCCCCGAGTGGAAGTGGGAAGGGATCACTATGGATTTCGTTGTTGGACTTCCACAGACCTGGAAGAAGTTCGACGCAATTTGGGTCATTGTTGACAGGCTGACCAAGTCAGCACATTTCATCCCGGTGGCAGCCTCCTATTCATCCGAGAGGTTAGCCGAGATCTATATCCGGGAGATTGTTCGCCTTCATGGTGTGCTGGTATCTATTATTTTGGATCGAGGTACGCAGTTTACCTCACGATTCTAGAAGGCAGTCCAGCGAGAGTTGGGCACCCAGGTTGAATTAAGCACAGCATTTCATCCGCAAACGGACGGACAGTCCGAGCGGACTATTCAGATATTGGAGGATATGCTTCGAGCTTGTGTTATTGACTTTGGAGGTTCATGGGATCAATTTTTGCCATTAGCAAAGTTTGCCTACAATAACAGCTACCAGTCAAGCATCCGGATGGCTCCTTATGAAGCTTTATATGGTAGGCGGTGTCAAACTCCGATTGGGTGGTTCGAGCCAGGGGAGGCTCGGTTGTTGGGTACGGATCTGGTTCAGGAGGCCTTGAACAAGGTCAAAATCATTCAGGAAATGCTTCGTACAGCTCAGTCCAGGCAAAAGAGCTATGCAGATCGTAAGTCACAAAATATAGCCTTTATGGTTGGTGAACGGGTATTACTCCGAGTGTCGCCCATGAAAGGCGTGATGAGATTTGGGAAGAGGGGCAAGCTTAGCCCTAGGTTCATTGGTCCATTTGAAATTCTTGATCGAGTGGGGGAGGTGGCTTATAGGCTTGCATTACCGCCGATCTTATCAGCCGTGCATCCAGTTTTTCATGTGTCCATGCTCTGGAAATATCACGGTGATCCAACTTACGTGCTAGATTTCAGCACCGTTAAGTTGGACAAGGACTTGTCTTACGAGGAAGAACCTGTAGCCATTCTAGACCGGCAAGTCCGTCAGCTGAGGTCGAGGAGTTTTCCTTCTGTTCGTGTTCAGTGGAGAGGTCAGCCTCCTGAGGCATCGACCCGGGAGTCCGAGTCCGATATGCGGAGCCGCTATCCATATCTTTTTCCTGACGCAGGTACTTCTCTATCCTGTCTGTTCGAGGACGAATGGTTGTCTTAGAGGGGGAGAATGTAACGGCCCGATGTATAGTAGAAACACATGTGGTATTAATCATCCAGATTTGGCTTGCTTTAAGTGCAAATCCCTCTTTGTAAAATATGCAATTTTAACATTTTGCAGGGCATGAGGTATAAGAAGCTAGTAATTAATAAAAGAGATCGAAAGGTTAAGAAATGCAAGATATGCGATCGCATTTCATGTATGCGAACCGCATATCTTACACAAGCATCGCAAAGTGAAACAGAAATCTGGGCATAAAACCAGGTCAGGAATTGCGGTCAGTATGCGATCGCATACTGAAAATGCGGACCGCAAATTCTACTTCCTGGATCGCAAAGTGGAACAGAGAAATTGGGCAAACTTTACGTCAAAAATGCGTCGAGACTGCGAACCGCATTTCAGGTATGCGGACCGCAAATCTGACAGTAAGATCGCAGAGTGAGACAGAGTTTTGGGTCAAATGGTGTGTCAGAATTGCGGCCCAAATGCGGACCGCATATGGGTTTTGCGACCAGAATGCGATCGCATTCTGGCATCTGACATTTTATTTCCGTTCCGATTTTTGACCCACTATAAATAGGGACCCATAACCCTAACATGTAAAAACCCTCTTATTTTCGACACTTCCTCTGTAAAACTCACCAGAACCACCTTCAAACCCTAGCAAATCAACCTTCAAATCACCTTGTAAACAACCTCAAGTCCTATGAAAAACACCCCTATCACATAACTATCAACCTCCAATTACCAACCCAGCTCTCCCCGTCTAAACCCATCAAAACCCAGCTGGAAAATCATTAAAAAATAGTCCCAAATACGCTGAAAAACAACTGTGGATTCCCACCCTTCAAACCCCAACACCCATTATGAAGTTTCCCACTTTCTATCCCCAAAACCCTAACACAAAATGCTGCCAATTTCGTTGAGGAACAGTACCAAAAATTTCAGACGAGTTTGAGGCTCGAAGGCTTGTGGTCTTGATTGTTGCAAAGATTTAAATTCATTGGAAAACCTTGAATTTAGAAGCAAAGCAAGGTAAGTGGTTGTTCTAACCTTAGCTTGAGGGATTAGGAATTTTGTCCTATTTGCACAATTTGCTTCTTTTTGAGAACAATGCATAGGTACGGTGACGAGTACCTATACATTGGTGTCGAGCATGACCGTGGGTCGTATATAATGATAGTTGTTGTGAAATTATTGTTCTAATTGTTGAATGTTATCCGTGATATTGTTGTGATATTATATAAGTGGGAGCAGGTGGCACGCCTGCCACAAGATATTGTGAAATGAGGGCGGGTGGTACGCCTACCATATGATTTTCTCATTATAATTGTTCCTCTTGATTATAGGTTTGTGTATCTTTTATTCGGCATAATATATATTGTTAGATGGACTAGTTGAATAAGGAAATGTTAGAAGTCAAAAGGGGGTTCGGAGTCTAAGTCATGGGTAGTGTTTTTAGGAGTTCGTTAGAAGTTTAAAGGATCTAGTGTTACTTTAGTAGAGTCGTGTCTAGAGTTAATGAAATGGTAATCGGGTTGGGGGGTTAATTGTAGGATTTTGACTGTAATTGGGTACTGATGTTAATTGAGCTAAGTAGGAGTCGAGTTTAGTTTGGTTATAGTTGAATTTCCCCCTGGCCAACATGATTGTTTTTTCCATTGTCGGGAAGTTGTTATGTTTTTTCCCTTGTCGGGAAGTTGTTATGTTGATTTGTTCCCTTGTCGGGTGGGAGCGGGTGGCACGCCTGCCACGTGATATTATGAAAGTGGGAGCGGGTGGCACGCCTGCCACGTGATATTATGAAAGTGGGAGCGGGTGGCACGCCTGCCACGGGAATGTGATATATAAGTGGGAGCGGGTGGCACGCCTGCCACAAGAGGTTACTGTAAGTGGGAACGGGTTGCACGCCTACAACAAGATGGTTACTGGAGGAAAAAGGCTGGATCATATCCCCTTTCATTGTGTTAAAGGCTGAATTGTTGTTTTCTCTCTTACTCTTCGATGATTCCTTTTGTTCTGTTTGACTGTTGTCTCGATGTATGCTTTCATTTCCCCGCTTAAAATTGTTATTGTATTTCTATCTACTGCTGTAGATACATACATGTTTATAATTTCACATATTTATCCGGGGTCTAGTCTTAGCCTCGTCACTACCTCGCCGGGGTTAGGCCAGGCACTTACCAGCACATGGGGTCGGTTGTGCTGATGCTATACTCTGCACTCTTTTGTGCAGATCCCAGTGCCGCAGGCTTCGAACAGTAGGAGGCTTCCAGCCTCGATTTTCAAGCGACCCAAGGTAGTTCTGCAGACGTTCGTGGATCTTGGGGTCTCTTGCCCTTTTTTTTGTACTTGTCCCTTCTATGTAGTTCAGAAAAAGTGTTTTGTTATTTCTTTAGAACCTTATTTGTAGTACTCTTAGACAGTCTGTGAAACTGTGACGCCAGATCTTGGGTAGTTTGTAAGGGATATTGTACTGATGATGTTTTGTAAAGTATGAAATTTAATTCATTTCGCTGTTGATGTTACCATTCCTAGTTGATATTTTTGTGCTGCAAATGTATTCGTAAGTAGAAAAAGGGTAAATAGTCCGGTTGATTGGCTTGCCTAGCATTCACTAGTAGGCGCCATCACGACTACCGAGGGTGGGAAACCCGGGTCGTGACATTTAGGTAAGTATTTTACCTAAACTTGGTTGAGACACTAGTTACCTGAGTTATTTGTGATAGCTACATGCCATGGGTGGCACACATGTGCGGGGTTGAGCCCATATGTGTGCAACGGGGAATTATTCATGCTCGGGTAGTGCTTAGGCTATGATATGTCTTCAGTTAATTGTTAAGGTTCATGATGTGATGGTTCTTATGTTTGCACCCTTGTTAGTTATTTGAGCCATATTTGAGGTTATATAGAGGTTAATCTCCTAATTGAACCTTATAATGGCCACTTTTGTGATGTATTTGCTTGATTTGAGCAATGATAACACACTTTGAACATGTATACACCTAAAAAGTCACTTATAACGTTCTAGGAGTATGAAATTTGATGTTCTTCGACCTATGTACATGTATTCTTGCACATCTTCTTTCTATGTGAAGATATGGATTGGACTAGGAGCCTGTCACCACACCGCGCGAATTGCGATATAAAGCCTGTGACCACGCCGGGTGGATTGTGATATTTAGCCTCTAACAACGCCAGGTGGATTAAGATATTGAGCATGTGGCCACGCCAGGTGAATTATGATACTGAGCCTGTGAACATGTCGGGCGGATTATGATATTGAGCTTGTGACCATGCCGGGCGGATTATGATATTAAGCATGTGATCACGCCGCGCGGATTATGATATTGAGCCTGTAACCATGCCGGACGGATTACAATGTTGAACCTCTCACCATGCCAGGCAGATTGTGATATTGAGCTTGTGACCACGCCGGACAGATTGTGATATTGAGCCTGTGATCACACCGGGCGGATCTGTGATATTGAGCCAGTGAACACGTCAAATGGATTATGATATTGAGCCTGTGACCATGGCGGATGGATTATGATAGCACGTGAGTCGTCCGTGCTATGTGTGGATATGGATCCGTCCCCCTAGAGTCACCCTCTAATATTTCTTCTTGATGGTTTACATGTAGAATGTGAGAAACCAACGGCTTTGTGGTTGATGTGGGCCTCGGGAAGGCTGATCAGTGGTTTGGCTTGGTTACTGAGATTGTGATGTGGGCCTTAGAGCCGTGTTGTGCTTTCTATTAAGATCTGGTTGCGCCCCGCAATGGATTGATATTTGGTTATTGTATTTAATCTTTACTTGCAATTTTCTTGGCTGCTTACCTTATTTAATTGTATATTTTCCTTCTATGCTAGATTGTTGACTAAGAAGAGTACCTTAAGAAAATTGTTTACACCAAGATGGTTTTATCTATGATTTCATTATTCAATCATATTACAGTTCTATACTTGTTGGAATTTATGAAATGTACATGTGATTAGCGAGTATCATTTATAATTCTTGCTTCCATTATCTAGCTGAAGTTAATTATGATACTTGCTGAGTACATGGGGTCGGTTTTACTCATACTACACTTCTACACCTTTTGTGTGGGTCTTCGATCTGACATGCTGTACATGTCGGGAGTTGACACCGGAGATGTACTTGCTTTACAGATATAGCCACCATTTGTCCTTGTTATTTTTAGATTTATAATCTATTTATTTACATTCCAAATAGATGTTGTATTTATTTCATAAAAGCGTTGTAAATCTAAGTCTTAGTGGCTCATGACTTGTACTACCATTCCTTGGGTTTTATATGATAATTCAATTACTATATTTACTGATTTTTATAGTCCTCACTATGTTGAGTGTTATTTAGCTTACCTAGTGGGTTGGGTTAGCTGCCATCAAGACTATGTAGATTTTGGGTAATGTCAAGTTGTTATCAAAGCCCTAGGTTCATAGGTTCTACGAGTCATGAGCAAGTGGCTAGTAGAGTCTTGCGGATTGGTATGATGACGTCCATACCTATCTTCGAGAGGCTACAGGGCATGTAGGAAAATTTCCCATCTTTCTTTTCTTATCATGCGGCATTGATTCAGCTTGAAGTGTACCTCATTGAATTCCCTCCACTCACTCGTACATGATGTTGAGTGTTCGGTATCAATTGTGCAACGATGGGTTGTGATGTCATGGATGAGGTACGAGATGTGTTCTTAGTATTGTGGTTATAGGCCAGTATGGAGGACTGGAGGCTAGATTTAGACCGCAGCTTCGGCTTGGTGGTTTCAGTTCTGTGAATATATGCTTTTGGACTTATATGTTTGATAGTGTCCCTAGGAGTGGGGTCGAAGGCTTACTAGTGCTTGGATAACTATATGATGAGTATTATGTGATTGCAAAATGTGCTTAGATGGTTTGGATGTGAGGAGAGAAATTTTGCTTGGGATGTGAAAGGACTATGGATGCTTGATTTCTGTCTTGATGTGTTGTAAATTGAATTATGAGCGTGTTGAGAGATCTTTCATGTTTTTCATTGTGGGACGAAGTAGATTCATATGTTTTGATGACGAGTTCAGACTCGAGGGGGAGGGAGGATTTAGCGATTTCATAGTGGTTGCGGCCATGATGGGATCATAGAGAGATACCAGTTTGAGGCTAAGCAGGTGGGTTATCTTCTGCGGGGTGGTCTAGGTGTTGCAATTTGAGTTTGGATCGCTTGATGAAGTTCGCACGGCTGTTATGAGGATGGATATGCACTCAACTAAAGATTTGAGGTATTATATGGCTGGTGCTACGTGAGCGTATGATAGATTTAGTTGAATTACAGTGCGAGATTATGGCAGATATAGAGTGAGGGTATTGTGGGTTGTCGGATATTATGTTCTATAACTTTGAGCCAAGTGGGGGAATCTTTTATCAACGATTAGATTGCATGGTCATATGTGATATTAGTTTTGGACTGAGGAATACTTGAGGATCGATTATGACTTGCAGTGGTTGATTTCGAGGATGGCTCGAGCAAGGAAAACTTTTGGATGCATGATGCATTACACTTTATGAATATATGAAAATCTAGAAATGATTAGGGTTTGTTATTCATGGTGGATGTAGTGAGCTAGGAGAAGGGATTCACTCGGTTGCTGAAAAGTGGGGTTACTTCTTAGGTGTTTGTGTGCTAATGGAACACAAGTCGTTTGGCTAGTTTCGGCAGTGCATTGGAGATTAGAGAAGGGTGGATGACTCTCGAGAAAGTTCTAGTGAGTTCAAGATTCATATGTGGTATTTGAGGATGTTTCTCGAATTTGTAAATGGCTAAGATCTGAGATTTGCATTAGATGGTGTCAGGACTTGCGGTATTTTTTTTTATCATTAGTGATTCTACATTCCGGTATCAGAGGGGTTAAAGAAACAACTTTAGATTCATAGAAGGTCTCTTCAGACTGGGTATCTCGGTTGCGGTATTCTTGGGTGCTTAAGAGGGGATACAATGGTTTATGCACTGTAGGATGATGTGGTTTTATGCTAGGATTCTTGTGGTGAGCTTTGGTTAAGGACCGTAGTGTTGTTGGCAAGGAGAAGTGTTAGCTTGAAGTGGATTAAAGATGGACTCAAGAAATAGGTCAGATTTTGAAGGCAATTCAAGAAGGACTCGAGAAATAGGTCAGCTTAGTAGTGGTGTAGATCAGCATGGTAATAGAAATGATCGATTCTTTCGGTTCTTTTGGTGCAAGGCTTTGTAGGTGATTTGTGCCAATACTCTTGGGTTTTGGCAACATGCGTGACTTGGTGGAGTTAGAGGTTTTCAGTTCTAATGTCTTAGTTTTATGCTAATGGGTTCGAAGAGTTCTCGATGATTTCGACTACGACGTGCGGCAGATATTTACAAGCATGGGGAGTGTGTTGCCTATAGTGATTTTCTCTTGGATGGGGGTCTAGTCAAAGGTTTCGGGCTGACGGAATATGTATTTTGCATGTGATTTGGGATTAATAATGGGGTCCTCGTGTTTTCATATGATGGCATAATAGATGTAGAGTGACATGTGGGATTGAGGCTTGTATGTGCGAGGTTGCGGTTCCGTTCGAAGGGAAGGTTATAACCTCTAGACAGCATGGACGGTTTTATATGTTTAGGAAAATGCTTGCACCATCTGGTATCACCTAAGAAGGGTGTGCATTTCAGAATGCACATTGTGTTTGACTTACGGATGCGTGACTAGAATTACGGTAATTGCCTGGTTGCTTGACTACTGATGTTCCGGTTTTGCTATGTAGCACAGAAGAATTGTGGAAGTATTTCTCGCGAGATGATTGAATAAGAGGGATATTTCATTTATTTGAGTGGTAGAGATAGGATCGTATATGGAGATTCTTATATTCTAGGGATTTGAAGACTAAGAGGGTTCTTAGAGGCAGATTGTTCCTTGGTTCGGACGGTTTATTCAGTACAACTATGGTTGAGGGGTGTGTCATCGGTTAGAGTTGATCTTATTCGTGTCTAATATGTTCCATGTCTTACACTTCTATGCTACGAGGGGATGTGAGACTGTTGACTATTTATACACATGAAGCGGTTTTATTTTGGCATTGTGGTGGAATTCGAGCGAGATGGTTCTTGGGGTGTTCAATGTTGGATTGCGCTTTGGTTATGGTCATCCATTTATGGTATATTGTGCTATATGTTTCTCCATAGTTATGGTCATGCACTTCGCGTGTTTGTTACTGATATGCATATGGTTGTTGATTGGGAGCATCATGGCTCGAGGTATTCCATGTGGATCGAGGTTTGAATTGGGTCACGTATCATAGCGGAGATATGCTGGGATACGATTCTTTGTGCTTCTTCCGTGTGTTTTGTTTCTCCTTTGTGTGATGGGTTAATAGTGTTGTGATTTGTGGTGGTCTCTGTTGAGTTTGCAGGACGGTTCTCTTATTTGGTTCTTCTTCAATCTTTGGTTACATTTGGTGCACGAATTGCATGGTATGTGGCTCTAGGTGGTATTGGTTTGGCATGTCGGTCAAGCAGCTTGTACTGGATAAGAGGTTATTATACCTTGAATGACTGCTATCTGGTTTGATTAAAGCATGTTTAGAAAAGTAACGTTATTAGTCAGCTTAGAATTTGGCTATGGTTCTTGTTAGGCAAGAGAGCTCCACGACTTGTTTATATGATGAGTGATTATAAGTTTTTGCATGTTTCTTTCATCAACAGCAGTATCCGAAGTTTTAGAGCAAGGTTGTATTCGATAAAAGGTTTGCTACCGATATCAGGTTTGTTCTCAGTAGTTATTGTGGTCGGGAGTTACTGCTATGAGTATCTGAGTTATGTGGTATATCATGTGATTATATCTAGGGCTATGGCTATGTCTTGATTCAACTTAGTTGGACTTATTTAGTGTTAAGATGCAAGAGTCGGGTCTTGTAATGTGTTCCGGATGTTGGGGATTGTGTTCTGAGGTTTATGGACTAAGGTTGAAGTAAGGATCTTCAGTTAGGTTATGTTTTTAGGCTTATATAGGTTGGGGTGACGTGGGTTCACCTACGAGTATGGGTATAGTGAGTTTAAACAGTGATTTGATGTTTGTTGAATGACTCATGGCACGTTCGAGGACGAACGTATATTTAAGTGGGGGAGAATGTAATGACCCGACCAGTCGTTTGAGCATTTGCATTTTGTTCGGTGGTTTAAGTTCTTTAGTAGCTTCATGCGGTGTACTATGAATTATGTATATCATCGGTTTTGGTTTTTGAGTAGTTCAGGATTTATTTGGAAGAATGATTCTCAACTAGGAAGCTTAAAGTTGGAAAAGCTTACCGATTTAGACTTTGGTGTATGTGACCTCGGATCGGATTTTCTATGGTTCCGTTAAGTCCGGAAACTGATTGTTGACTTGGGCGTATACTCGGATTTTCATTTCGTATTTCAATAAGGCTTCGGCTCTATTTGGTGAAAGTTGGCAATTTGAAGGTTTTGAAAGTTCATATGTTTGACAGGGAATTAACTTCAATGTTATCGGGTTCGGATTGTTGTTCTAGGAGTTGGAATAGGATTTTTATGTCATTTGGAATTTGTCTGCATAATTTGAGGTGATTTTGAGTTGTTTAGACGTGTTCGCCGTAAGTTTGGAATTTGAAATTTGGAAATAGTTTATTAAGCTTGAATTGAGGCATGATTCGTGAATTTGATGTTACTACGTATAATTTGAGGCCTTGAGTAGGTCCGCGTTATGTGTTGGGACTGGTTGGTATGTTCGGACAAGGTCCTGAGGGGCTCGGATGAGTTTCGGAAGGGTTCCTTATCATTTTGAATCGTGTTGGTAAGTGCTGATTTTGGCAGGGATCTGGTGTGGTTACACCTGCAAAACATTAGGCGTATATGTAGACAAAAGGGCACAAAAGCGGAAGAGATGGCCTGGGAGCAGAATCTACAAAGGAGGAGATTGACTGCACAAGATGTAACGCAGATGCGCTAGAGTGTCCGCATATGCGATGTTAGCAGAGGCTGGGTGTGTGCGCAGATGCGAAGATCTTTCCGCATCTGCGAGTCCGCAAATACGAGGAGTTGTCCGCAAAGGCTGTAGGTCAAGGCTTCAGTGGAACTCACATATGCAAGTTATTTGTTGCAGATGCGACACCGCAGATGCAGCTATTTGGTCCACAAATGCGGAGATGCCTAGGCAGACTTTATATATCGAGGGTTGAGTTATTTTGTCGTATTTTGATATTTTGAGCTCGGATTTGGACGATTTTTTAGGCGGTTTTTACGATTTGGATTGGGGTAAGTATTTTTTAATCGGATTTGATTATTTACATGATTCTGTCATGGATTTTGGTATTTGATTGATAAATCTAAAAGAGAAATTGGGGATTTTATCTAAACTTTTCTATAATGAATAATTGGGTTTTGAACATCGACTTAGAGTCGGATTTGAGTCAACTTAATATGGTTGGACTCGTATTCATATGGTTTGTCCAAATTTATGAGTTTTGTCGGGTTCCAAGGTGCGAGCCGAGTTGACTTTTTAGTTGACCATGAGTATTTAATTAAAGATTCGACCTTTATTCACGCGGGATGGTATTTCTAGAGTATCGATTTGGCTTGCTTTAGGTAAATAAACTACCTAAAATTGGATGAGGCACTAGTTTCCTAACTTATTTGTGATAGCTATATGCTATGGGTGGCGCACATGGTTGAGCCCATATGTGTGCACCGGGGTATTATTCATGGTCGGGGAGTGTGTAGGCTATGATATGCCTTGTGTTGATTGTTAAGCTCCAAGCTGTGGTGATTCATATATTTGTACCCGTGTTTTGAGTTATTTGAGCCATGTTTCAGGTTACATATAGGGTAATCTCCTGATTGAACCTGATAATGGCTACTTTTGTAATGTATTTGCCTCATTTGAGCTATGCTAGCACACTTTATACATGTATACACCTTAGCATGTCACTTATACCAGTCTAGGAGTATGAAATTTGATGTTCTTCAATCATGTACATGTATTCTCGCACATCTCCTTTCTATGTGATATAGATTTGATTGGGAGCCTATGACCATGCCAGACAGATTATGATATTGAGCTTGTGACCATGCCGGGAGGATTATGATATTGAGCCAATGACCAAGCCGGGCGGATTGTGATATTGAGCTTGTGACCACGCCTGGCGGATCCATGATATTGAGCATGTGACCACACCGAGCGGATTATGATATTGGGCATGTAACCACGCCAGGCGGATTAAGATATCACGTGAGTTGTCCATGCTGCATGTGGATGTGGATTCACCCCCGTTGGGTTACCCTCTTATGTTTCTTCTTGATGGTGTACACGCGGAAACAATCGATTTTCTGGTTGATGTGGGCCTTGGGAAGGATGATTAGTGATTTGGTTCGATTACTGAGATTCTGATGTGGGCCGTAGAGCCATATTGTGATTTCGTTTTGGATCAGATTGCATGTCGCAATGAATTGATATTTGGTTATTGCATTTCATCTTACTTGCAATTTCCTTAGTTGCTTACGTGATTTAATAGTATATTTTTCTTATATTCTAGATTGTTGACTGAGCAGAGTACATTAAGAAAGTTGTGTGCACCAAAGTGGTTTTATGTATGATTTCATGATTTGATCATATTACTATTCTATACTTGTTGGAGTTTATGAACTGTATAGGTGATTTGAGGTCTGGTTTTGATACAAATCACATATTTCGATTAACGAAAGAAAGACAAATCAAGATTTGGTATTGATTTTGGATGTCGACCGAGTGGGTCCGGGTTGACTTTTTGTTGACCTTTTCAAATATGATAAAGATTGAACCTTTTTGATACTAGGATAGTTTTTAATGCTTGATTTGAATTATTTGAGTATTAATTGACTAGATTCGAGTTGTTTAGAGGTTCGTACTAAAGGGAAAGCAGTATTGGAAGGTTGACTTGTTCGGGAAAGAGGTAACTGTCTTGGTTAACCTAGATTTGAGAGAATTAGGCTGTGGTTGGGTCTATATGCTACGTGATATATGTGTTAGGGGCGGCATATAAGCGAGTGATAAGTGTATACGCGTTTGACAGGGTTTAAGCATACAGATAAAATTAAACTTATTTATGCCTTGTTTGCTTCATGTATTATTTCTCCTATGCTTAAAATAGTTCGTTAAAGAACTTGTTTATTTACATCCATGCTAGTAAGTATGTTTAGGTTTTATTGAGATATTTGTACTTTACGGTTCTTGAGATCTTGGCTCGCTTGTTGGAGCAAATATTATGATTATTCTCTCACTTGGTGTATTATATTTATTCACTCTCCTTGATGTTATTATGCTTCTTATCTTACTTGGTACCTAATTTACATATACTTAGTGACGATGAGTGATTATGCACGATGCTTGTTTCCGTGCTATAATGATGAGAGATATTGCACTATGGGTATTTTCATGCTTTGAGGATGTGAGATATTGCATGAGGGATGTTTCCGTAATGTCAGAATGAAAGATATTTCACGACTGGTGTTTCCATATTGTGAAGATGAGAGATATTGCATGACCGACATTTTCTTGTTGTGAGGATAAGTGTTATATGCACGATGGGTGTTTCTATGCTATTAATATAATATATTTTTCTCATTTCTCTTATTATGTGGATTTGTGAATTTGATTTTATTTCTTTTCGTGGTTGTCGTTTCATACTCTTGGAATTGAGTTGCTCGGAAAGGTTTGGTGGTGATATATGAGAAACATGGTTGTTATTTCTTTTATTAACTGCTTTAGTATTTCTCATATTTATTTATGTTTTCTATCTTCCAATTTATCTTGTTATTCTTATTATTATTTCGGCAGAAACGTTCGAGACCCCACCAAACTTGGCAACTTTTGCTAATTCACCCTTAAACTTCATGTGATGTTTACACCTTCCTCCCCCCCCCCCCACCAAGAACTTGACAATGTCATAGCCTCGATCCTCCGGGACACTGACAATCCATGAGAGTGTGACAAACGTGCTGCTACATTGATTTTTTTGTCAATGTGGCATTTTTCATTACTTTGGCCAAATCTTCATTTTGTTTTGCTAAAATAAATGCAGTTTCAACTAACTTTTGTAGATTTGGACTGAAAAATGATAAGAAATACATAGTTCAAACATATATTCGTTGTATCTAAAAAAATACTATTGGGATAAAATATGCAATGTATATTAAGAAGAAACAACGAGAAACACAATTGGAACAAATAAATCATTATATTTGAGTATGTGCAATTAATATTTGAAAAATACCCACTTGAAAGCTAATTTTTCTATTTTTCTTCCCTCCTACGCGCCTAAAAGAGAGTGTTTATTTACACGCTTTGCCATATCAGCATCTAAAGGGTTAAGATTATCAAATTTCCAAGTTTTTTGGGGGGGGG
>MCJB01018306.1:223315-234353 GCA_002018475.1 Nicotiana obtusifolia | reverse complement strand
GGGGGTATTAAAGACCACGTGAAGTTAAAGGGGGAACTAAACCAAATTGTCAATTTCAGGGGGGTCCTGAACTATTCTGCCTATTATTTCACTTGTTATTTCTCTTGTTATTTTTCTTGCATATTAACTGCACGGGTTTATAAGTAGGTTTCATCTCTTAGCATCATCACTACCTCGTCAGGTTTAGGCTCGATAATTACTGACACATGGGATCGGTTGTACTCATACTATTCTTTTGTACTTCTTGTTTAGATCACGACATTGATCCCAGCGGAGCCTCAAGAGGTTCTTAGCTTTGACATCTAGGTCATTCGAGGTACTGCTATGTCTCCGTCCGCAGACTCTCGAGTCACCTTCATTATCTCTATTGTTGTTCATTTTTATTAGAAAGTATTGTATTTCATTTTAGACTCTGTATTTAGTATTCCTTAGTACTGTCATGGGCGGCTTTCCAGCCATGCCCCATGATCCCCTGGACGCGTCCCGTGGCGTCCTAGCAAGCCTCCCAACGCCCAGTGCCACGGTCGGCCCCGTGGTCTCGGTAGCTCCAAGTGACAAGTGCTCAGGCGCCTCTGTCGCCCCACTGATAACCAGTGCCAGCGCCCAGCCACAGGAAGATGACCACAGCGCTGCGCGCATAGACAACGCCGCACGTGGACCCTGATGCTAAAGACAAAGTCTTTGCAAACGGACTTGTTTCTACCTTGTAGAAGACTAAGTCCTTTTCATTGTAAATATAGAGTAGATTTACTTTATTTTCTTTTAGTATGACCCTACTGCTTCCTTAGGTAAAGTCATGTAACTTTGGTTTATTTTTTTTAAGCATTATTAGGGGGGATCAAACATTCAAAATTTTCTAGCAAGCAAACAATTCTCTGTAATAGCTTTCATTTATGCAATCAAGCCTTCTTTCATTCTCAATTCTCTTTTCTATTCTCGGTTGCTCCCGACATTGATTTTTCCGTACGGCACAGACAATCTAGTCTAGCGTAGAGGGGGAACCTCAGTTGGCAGACAGCAATCATACTAACATCGATTGCTTAGCCTTACATTTCCCTTCCAAAGAATCTTAGGAAGGCGCCGCATAATAGTTGATATCAGAGCCTAGGCTCGACATCGACGAGGGATAACATTGCAATTACCACCATTTTTGACCATGGTGAATCATGGGGATCGCATCGCGACCCTTGAGGAGACGGTTAACGCATTGCGGCCCATCGTGGAAACGGTGCCTGACATAAAGACCAGATTAGTGCAAAGGCTGGACGACCTGGATCGCAGGATGCACCAGGCCGAAGTTGACATAGAAAACATCAGCCGCGACTCTGAAGCAAACTGGCAAACGGCAGCCACAGAGGCAGCCGAAATTTTTAGGAAATTTGAGGGCCTCCAGCAAGAGCGTGCCGAAGATTTAGCCCACAGGGCACACGAGGCAAACAGGGTGACTGCCATGCAACAAACTATAGACAACTTGACAGGCCAGCTCAACGTTGTCAATGCTGCTTTACAAGGCCTGCTTCGAGGAAGTGGGAACCAAACCGGGAGTGTTGTGAACTTCGGCCCCGCGACACAGAAACTGAAAATTCTCGAGCCAAAGCCATACAATGGCGCTCGGAATGCCAAAGAAGTGGAAAACTTCATCTTCGACATCGAACAATACTTTGATGCCATGGGAAGCCTAGAAGAAGCTAAGAAGGTGGCAACTGCTGCCATGTATCTTCAGGGTGATGCTAAACTCTGGTGGTGGGTGAGATACGAAGCCATCAGGGCTGGTGAAGATACTCTCGACACATGGGCGGAACTAAAGGGAGCCATACGCCTGCAGTTCTTCCCCAAAAATGTTGAGTACAATGCAAGGAGGAAACTGCGGGAGCTCCGCTAGACCAAATCACTGCGGGATTACGTGCGAGAATTCTCCGCACTCATGCTGAGCATACGTGACATGGGGGACAAAGGCAAACTCTTCACTTTCCTGGAAGGGTTGAAACCCTATGCCCGTATGGAAATCCAAAGACAAAGGGTAGACACGTTACCTTAGGCGATCCAAGCAGTGGAATGCCTTGGGGATTATCAAGTGGAAGCTTGGAAGGATAGGCCTCAACAGCCTATCAAAGGAGGATATAAAGGGGGCCATCCGAGTACTGGTGGCCCAAGCAGAAGTCGAGGCGATCGAGGTGCAACCAAATCTAAGGCTCCCTCCTTAGGTCGTACTAGCACTTCATCTAACAACAACGATCGGGGGAGGAAACCCCCTTCAGGATGTCATCGTTGTGGCGGACCACATTGGAATAATGAATGCCCACATGCACAGATGAATACCCACCAAGCTATTGATGATGGGATGAATGACAAATCCGATGATGCGGACCAGACCTACCCGATAAGTGCCTTTAATGCAGTTGTTGGCTCTTTTTCTGAAGCCTTAGCGAGAACCAGTGCTGGTATCCGTAAGAAGAAGGACCCCTGCCCAATCAACAAAAAAGGGAAAAAGAAGGCGGATGAGAGTACTCCTCTTAAACAAGAGAGAACCTTAATGTTCATCGAGATGAAGGTAAATGGCAAACCCATTCGGGCGATGACAGACACAGGTGCGACCCACAACTATTTAACCTCAACTCAAGTGGAGCGCCTTGACCTAGTTTTAGGAAAGGCAGAGGTCGTGTCAAGGCTATCAACTCACCCCCTCAACTAGTTGGCAGAATAGCCAGAGAAGTACCAGTGAAACCTGGCCCTTATGAAGGAAAATTCAACCTGCGGGTGGTGGTCATAGAAGACGTCGAGTTGATAGCGGGGTTAGAATTCCTGAGGCAAACCAACACCATGGCCATGCCGTATGCAGACATGTTACTGATGATGGGAACAAATGGGGCCAAGCCCTGCACCATCCCATGCATGCCCATGAAGATAGCTGGTGAAAACATCTCGGCCTTGCAGTTGAAAAAGGGGTCAAAAGACATGAACCTACGTTCTTGGCTACCCTCTGCATTGAAGATATAGAACGCTCCTCGAGCCCTCTTCCTGCACCCGTAAAGGAGTTGTTACTGAAATTTGAGGACGTCATGCCACAAGACATGCCAAAGCGACTCCCGCCTAGGCGCACTATGGACCATGAGATTGAGTTGGTGCCGGGTGCGAAGCCATCTAGGCCGTCGTACAGAATGTCATAACTCGAACTCACCGAGCTTCGGAGAAAATTGATGAAAATGCTAGACACAGGGATCATCGTATCCTCCAAGTCCCCATACAGGTCCCCTGTGCTATTCCAAAAGAAACACGATGGGAGTTTACGACTCTGTGTGGATTACCGGGATCTAAACAAAATCACAGTGAAGAACAAGTATCCTATTCCACTCATGGCAGACTTGTTCGACAAATTGGGTAGTTCGACGGTGTTCACCAAAATAGACCTGAAAACAGGTTACTGGCAAGTTCGGATCGCAGAGGGCGATGAACACAAGACGATGTGCGTGACAAGATATGGATCATTCGACTTCCTAGTTATGCCATTCGGCTTGACTAATGCACCAGCCACATTTTGCACCGTGATGAACCAAGTCTTTCAGGAATACATTGACGAATTCGTCGTGGTCTACTTGGATGACATTGTCGTATATAGCCAGACATTGGAGGAACATCTGGAGCACTTGCGGAAGGTCCTAACATGATTGCGGGAGCATGAATTATATGCGAAGCTATCCAAATGCTCCTTTGCTCAAAAACAAATTGAGTTCCTTGGGTATGTCATTAAGGAAGGGCGGATCAAGATGGACCAACAGAAGATTCAGGCTATCACAGATTGGCCGCCGCCTAAGGATGTCCACGCCTTGAGGGCGTACCTTGGCCTATGCAACTTCTATCGCCGTTTTGTGAAGAATTACTCCCTCGTCGCAGTCCCACTGATAGAACTTCTCATGAAAGTCGCGCCTTAGGATTGGGGACCCAGGCGAGTGCAGGCCTTCAGCGAATTGAAAGCGGCTATGTCTAGTAGCCCCGTCTTGGTCCTCCCTGATTTGGCCAAGCCATTCGAGGTACAAACGGATGCCTCCGACTATGCACTTAGTGGAGTCTTGCTACAAGAAGGGCATCCTGTAGCATACGAGAGCCGAAAGCAGAAAGATGTAGAGTGGCTCTATGCCGCCCATGAGAAGGAATTATTGGTTGTCGTCCATTGCCTTCGCCTTTGGAGGCATTATCTGCTGGGAACCCCGTTCGTGGTCAAGACAGACAACACAATTGTTAGCCATTTTTTGACTCAACCAAAGCTTAATGGTCGACAGGCCAGGTGGCAGGAACTGCTAGCGGAATTTTACTTCAACCTGGAGTATCATAGTGGGAAGACTAATCATGTTGCCTATGCACTCAGTCGGTGAGCAGATCTAGCATTAATATGCATACTCGCCACCCTAGGGTGAAGCGAAGTAGCCACCACCATTAAAGACCAGATACAGGGTCTACTTATCAACGATCTTGCTGCACAGTATTTGGTAAATTTGGTAGAACAAAGCAAGACTCGCCAGTTCTACACAGAAGATGGTTTCCTTAAAGTGAAAGGAAACCGACTTTATGTTCCGAAAGGAGGAGATCTGCGAAGGGCCCTTCTAGCGGAATGCCATGACACTTTGTGGGCCGGTCATCCTGGTGAAGAACACACCATGGCGTTACATCGCCGTGCATACTATTGGCCTCAAATGGTCGATGACGTCGCTCAGTATGTGAAGACTTGTCTAGTATGCCATAAGGACAAGTCAGACCGTCTGACACAAGAAGGACTCTTGGAACCACTGGCTGACCCAAAGAGACCTTGGGAAAGCGTTTCCCTGGATTTCATCACCGGATTGCCCAAGGTCAGGGATCTCACAACTATCTTGGTTGTGGTGGATCGATTTTCCAAGTATGTTACCTTTATAGCAGCCCCACAGTATATATCAACAGAAGATATAGCTCGACTTTTCTTCTCTCATGTCATCAAATATTGGGGCCTGCCCAAAGACATCGTTAGTGATCGCGACTCGCGCTTCACTAGCAACTTTTGGACTCAACTCTTTAAGTGCCTTGGGTCAAAATTAAGCCATAGTTCAAGTTTTCATTCGCAATCTGATGGCCATACAGAGTGGTTCAATGGCATGCTGGAGGAATATCTCTGTCACTTTGTAACTGGATTGCAAAAGAATTGGGTGAAGCTTTTGGATGCAGCTCAATTGTGTTTCAATTCACAAAAGAGCTCTAGTACCAACAAGAGCACTTTTGAAATTGTTATCGGACAGCAACCGCTACTCCCACACACTGTGAATGCACCAAACATGTCAAAATCTCCTCGAGCTACTAGCTTCTCAAGAGAATGGAAGCGAAATTTGGAGATAGTGCGGAGCTACCTTGTCAAAGCCCAAAAGCTGACAAAGAGGCATGCTGATTAAACTCATCGCTTTGTTGAATATCAGGTAGGAAACAAAGTGATGGTCAAAATCCCAAAGCAGTACTTGTTTGCGGGAGTCCATGACCCTCGCCTATTGCAAAAATATATTGGACCCTTTTCCATTGAAAGGCGCATTGGGAAAGTTGCATATCGGGTGGATACCCCAGCTTGGTGGAAAATTCATCACGTCTTCCATGTCAGTCTCCTGAAACCTTTTCGAGAAGATACGAAGGATCCCTCACGGAGCCAACTCACAATACCCAGTATTTGAGGCCCCAATTCAACCGGGAAAAGGTATGCTGAAGTTATTCTTGATCATAGAGTGATTCATGCCTCAAGGAAAGATCACCAAAAGTTCTTGGTGAAATGGCAGGGACGCGATGCAGAGGAGACCACTTGGGAGAGGGGGAAAACCTCAAAGCCTTCAAGAGCCTAATTGATGACTACCTTGCAAGTAAGGCGCCGAGGCCATTGCCAACTCAGGTGAGGGAGAATGTCATGGGCGCTTTTCAGACATGCCCCATGACCCCCTGGACGCGCCCCGTGGCGTCCTGGCAAGCCTCCCAATGCCCATCGGTCGGCCCCGTGGTCTCGGCAACTCCAAGTGACAAGAACACAGGCGCCTCTCGCCCCACTGATAACCAGTGCCAGCACCCAGCCACAGGCAGAGAACATAGTGCCGCACGCGCAGACAACGCCGCGCGCGAACCCTGATGCTAAAGACAAAGTTGTTGCAAACGGACTTATTTCTACCTTGTAGAAGACTAAGTCCTTTTCATTGGAAATATAGAGTAGATTTACTTCATTTTCTTTTAGTATGCCCCTACAGCTTCCTTAGGTAAAGTCATGTAACTTTGGTTTATTTTTTTAAGCATTATTAGGGGGGATCAAGCATTCAAAGCTTTCTAGGAAGCAAACAATTCTCTGTACTGATGTCTCTCCCCCTCGACACCGCATAGCTTTTCTGTAATAGCTTTCATTTATGCAATCAAGCTTTCTTTCATTCTCAATTCTCTTTTCTATTCTTAGTTGCTCATGAATTTGTTTTCTCGTACGACACTGGCAATCTACTCTAGCATACAGAGGGAACCTCAATTGGCGGACATCAATCAAGCCTTACGTTGCCCTTCCAAAGAATCTCAGGAAGGCGCCGTGTAATAGTACTCATGCATTCACTGACAACTACTCTTGGGGATCTGTTTAGATAGTTTATTGGTTTAGACTTATCATGTGATTGTGGAGATTTTACTCTCATTTATTATATCACACTATTATATGTTAGTTTTGTATCTCTTGTTATGGTTAATTGTTGGCTTGCCTAGCAAGTAGCGTTAGGCGCCATCATGACCCCTTGGATGAGATATTAGGTAGTGACATTGACTCTTTTTCATAAGCCATATTCTCATCCAACGTCATTGAACTAAAATCCAACACATGTGACTTGTCATTATAATACTTCCAAAGCATGAAAACATAAAATACCGGATAAACTCCCGACAAGATGGGTAGCAAAGCAAGCCTCTAATCCACCTCACCAACTCTCTCTAAAACTGTAAATTGGCCAATATACCTATGGATCAAGTTGGCCTTCTTCCCAAATCTCATCACCCTTCACAAGAAAAAGTCTAAGAAGAACTTTTTCACCATCCATTAAAGCCACATCACGAACCTTCCTATAAGCATAACGCTTCTGCTTGGATTGCGATGTACGAAGTCACCTCTAAATCGACTTCACCTTCTCTAGAACATCATGAACCAAATCTGTATCCAATAATCTAGCCTCAAAAGTCTAAAACCAACCAACCAGAGAACGACATCGCCTCCCATATAAGGCCTCATATGGGGCCATCTGGATACCAAACTGGTAAATATTGTTGTAAGAAAACTTTGTCAATGGTAGAAACCGACCCCAATGGCCCCCATAATCAATAGCACAAGCTCTCAACATATACTCAAGGATCTGAATAGTCTGCTCGGACTGCCCATTCTTCTATGGGTCAATTGCAGTGCTAAGCTCTACCTGTGTGCCCAAATCTTGTTGAATAGCTCTCCAAAAGTGCGATGTGAATTGGGTATCGCTATCCAAAATGATAGTAACAGGCACACCGTGCAGATGAAGAATCTCTGTAATGTAGATGAAAGCCAACTCCCTGAAGTGTAAGAAGTCAAAACCAGAATGAAATACATTGACTTGGTCGATCTATCCACAATGACCTAAACAAAATCAAACTTTCTCAAGGTTCATGGTAACCCACTACAAAGTTCATAACAATGCACTACCATTTCCACTCTAGTATATCTAACCTCTGAAGCAAACCACCTGGTTTCTGGTGCTCATACTTGAACTGCTGAGAATTCAAACATTGCAAAACATGTCCAACAATGTCCTTCTTCACCCTCCGCCACCAATAATGCCGCTTCAAATCACGATACATCTTCATAATACAGGGTGAATAAAATACTACAAACTACGAGCATTTCCAAGAATCAACTCCCTCAAACCATCCATATTAGGAATACAAATGCGACCTTGAAGTTGCAAACATCATTATCTCCAATTACCATCTCCTTAGCACCACCTTGCAATTGTGTCCTTAAGGACAAGCAGATAGGGATAATCACATATACGAGCCTTTATGCGCTCAAACAAGGACCGCTATGTAACAACACAAGTAAGAACTCTGCTAGGCTCGTAAATACAAATCTATTAGCCAAGGCCTGAACATCCATAGCCAAGGCCTCTCCTTAGCTGGAAGGAATGCCAAACTATCCATACATTCTGCCTTCCCACTCAAGGAACCACTAGCATATTCGCCTTACTCGAATAATACAAGATGGTAATATCATAATCCTTAAGCAACTCAAGTCATTTCTACTACCTCAAATTCAAATCCTTTTGCTTAAACAAGTGCTGAAGACTTCTATTATCCATATAAACCTCACATGACACACCACATAAGCAATACCTCCCAATCTTGAGTGCATACACAATAGCCGCCAACTACAAATCATGAACTAGATAATTCTTCTCATGGGGCTTCAACTATCGTGACGCATAAGCAATCATGCTATCATCCTGCATCAACACTGCACCGAGACATGCGTGAAACATCACAATACACAGTGTATGACCCTGAAACTGTAGGGAACACCAACACTAGAATTGTAGTCAAAGCAGTCTTGAGCTGTTGAGATCTCTCCTCATACTCATTAAACAATCTAAAAGAATCACCTTTATGAGTCAACTTGGTAAATGGGCCCAGAAACTCCTAAACTTTGCAGCTATAAAAGGTCTAGGCGAACCCTATACCGCCTCAATCTTCTTCGAATCCATCTTGATATGATCGCTAAACACCACTTAGCCTAAGAATGCCATCGAATCCAACCAAAACTCGCACTTGGAAAATTTAGCATACAACTTCTTCTCCCTCAGAATCTGAAGCACAATTCTCAAAGGCTGCTCGTGCTCCTTCCTACTACGGGAATATACCAAGATATTAATTAATGAATATAATGATAAAAGAGTTCAAATATGGCTGGAACACATTGTTCATCAAATGCATAAAGCTGCAAGAGCATTAGTCAAACCAAAGGACATCAACAAAAACTCATAATGTCCATAACGAATCCTAAAAGCCGTTTTAGGGATGTATGAAGCCCTAATCTTCAATTGATGTTAACGTGATCATAAATCAATCTTTAAGAATACTCTGACACCCTACAACTGATCAAACAAATTACCAATACGAGGTAATGGATACTTCTTCTTGATAGTGAGGTTGTTCAACTGTTGACCTTGTTTAACTTCCTATAACCAATGCAAATCCTCATGGAACCATCCTTCTTCTTTACAAACAAGACCGGGTACCCTAAGGAGAAACATTTGATCTAAAGAACCCCATATCCAAAAACTCATGCAACTGCTCCTTAACTCTTTCAACTCAGCTGGAGCCATAAGGTATGGGGAAATAGATATGGACCGTGTGTCGGGAACCACATCAATACCAAAATCAGTATCCTTATCTGGTGGCATGCTCGATAAGTCTGCAGGAAATATATCTGGAAGCTCCCTCACTACTGGAACCGACTCAATAGTAGGAGTCTCAGCACTAGTATCTCTAACAAAAGTCATATATGATAAACACCCCTTATTAATAATCCGTTGATCCTTCAGAAATGGAATCACTCTAATAGGGGTGACACCAAGAGAACCCGTCCATTCCAGCCTTGACATCCCTACTATAGCCAATGTTATAGTCTTAGTGTGACAATCAAGAATAGCATAGTATAGAGATAGCCAATCCATACATAAAATCACATCAAAATATACCAAATTCAGTAACAAAAGATCAACCCTAGTCTCATAACCCTCAATAGTAACCACAAAATACCAATATACACGATCCACCATAATAGAATCACCAATGAGTGTTGACACACAAACAGGAATATCAAGAGAACCACGAGGTATATCCAAATAGGGAGAGAAATATGATGACACATACAAATAGGTAAACTTGGATCAAATAAGAAGTATCTCTATGACAAACCAAAACCATACCTGTGATGACAGTATCCAAGGCCACTGCCTCGGGTCTACTCGAGAAAGTATAGCAACGAGCTTGACCGCCACCGTCCTGACCTCCACATATCTGACCCCTTCCTCTAGTGTGACCCTTGACTAGATGTCCTCTCTATCTAGCTGATTGGGCAGCGGATGGAGCAGCTAGTGTGGGAACCACTGGCTGGAAAATCTACATAGTTGTGCCCCTAACAAGCCTAGGGAAACGCCTCCTCATGTGACCAAACTCTCAACACTCATAATAACCCCTAGTTGGCTGAGGATGCTCAATCTAATTCTTCCCCCTGATGACTTGAATACCTACTGGAAGAACCCTGACTAGACGAAGTACGATATAAAATTAGTGGGAGAGCATTGAAAGATGATGGAATAGGAGTGCTAAAAGATGACCGAGCCACCGCCCCATGGGCTATATGCTATGCAGAATGAGGTGGTCTACCGTGATAGCCTCTACCGATTGATCCTACCTCCAAATGAGGTACCACTAAAGTTACCAGAACGACGAAGTATTTTATCTCTCGCCATAACTACTCTCTCCTAACTATGAATATGTTCGATCCTTTGAGCTATCTCCACATCCTAGTGGAAAGTAGTCCAAATCTCTGACTCTCGAACCATAGAAATCCTGATGCCATATTTCAACCCCTTAATAAATCGCCTCACCTTCTCTGTCTCGGTGGGGATCAAGAAAGCATCACGACGAGACAACTTTTGAATCTCGCCTCATACTTAGTCACAATCATGCAATCCTACTGAAGATGCTCAAAATGGCCTCTCCAACTCATCCTTCCTGGTGTGTGGGATATACCTCCCGAGAAACAACTTTGAGAACTGAGTCTAAGTAAGAGGAGGTGAACCTGCTGGTCTACCCCGGTCGTAACTCTACCACCATCTCCTAGCAGCCTCTCTTAACTGCCATGTAGATTCTTGATATATTAACAAATGAGTAGAAATCTTACCCTCTTGTCTTATATGAAAATCTCCTTGCAAAAGCGTCCTTCTCCAAATCCAAAGTTCAAAATATGAGCGATAGGCCTGTGGCC